>JAFHBW010000338.1:0-28138 GCA_019022765.1 Westerdykella sp. P71 | reverse complement strand
CCGTCGCCCAGGCCCGCCCCCCCCCGCCCCCCCCCAAACGTACCTCCGGTCCTCGTACGCTGCATTCCAGGTTTTGACGAATGCCCTGGGGGATATGTTAGCCTGGTCCTGTATGTCGTCTCGTCCCCGTCGCCCCCAAGTTCTCCCCTTTCCGTTTCCCAGTCCCTCTCCTTCTTTCCCCCTTTCGTTTCCTTTCCTTTCCGTTCTGCTTCCCCCCATCCCCTCTCCATCCATAATATCACGGGGAGAAGAAAAAGAAAAACTCACCTCTGCGTCCGATCCGCATACTCCTCCGCGTGCATCTCCTTGACGCCGACCCTCGCCCCCTCCTTGGTGAAGACGATGTTCTTCTTCTCCATCTTGCGCACGCCGCGCGTCGCGAGCTGGTTCGAGTAGAGGTAGATCTGCGTACAGGGTCGACGGATTAGCTAGGTACGGTATGCATTTTTCGAATTCAATGCGCCAGGGACTTGGGCTTGGGTTTTGAGGTGGATGTACAGATATTTCCCTCTGACTCCCGAGAGAAAGAGGGTAGGGTAGGGTAGAGAAAGGGGATACGGATAGGGATACGGAAGACGAGAGGAGAGGAGACGAATGCCGTCGTGCGTATACGTACCTGCCACCCCACCCACGCAGCCCCTCCAACGAACAGGAACAGAATCACAAGCGGAACCAGATTCCCCAGCGCGCCCATCTTCGCTTTTGCTCTTCGGCAATCGATAATCCGGACTATGTATGCGTTCCTGACGAGCGAGCGAGATAGACGTCGGAGTCGAAACGAAGTGTGGGAAAAGAGGCACAGACCGACCGACGACACCCTGTTTGCGCGATGAAGATCAGCACATGTGAAACATCCCAACGTGACGATGACTGGCAGGGGTCGGGACCCGCTGGACGAGCTTGGCGACGCGGGTTCAGGGGTAAGAGGGAAGGGAGGGGTTCCGGGGCGGGAGTGCCGTCGATCCCGAGTGGAGGGCTCAGGGGAAGTCACTATGTATAAATTTCCATGTCCTGTGTGGTGAGGGTGGATGGTAGATATGGAGAGTAGAAATTACTATACTGTACTATACTATACGTATATACTATACGATTTCGAAGCGAAAGTCTACTTTTGTACAAGCGAGGAGACTCGCGCCCACCTGGGGGTCCTAACTTCTCCCACGGCAACGAGAGCCCCGTGTAAACCCATAGCAAACGACCTCCCTCCTGCCCTTCTCCCAGCCAATATCCATAACTCCCAACGCCCTCCGATTTCCCAATTACCAATACAAGTCCCACCCACCCAGGGACGGGACGAAGAAGAAAGGAAGAAAGACCGAACACCCCGCAAGAACGATTACAAGTAATTAGTATACTCCCGAAACGCCTTTTCAACTCCCTTGCTCGAATCGCGGAACATGGGGCCGATGCTCTGGTGCTGCGCCTTCGCCAGCACCGCACTGGTGGACAGGCCGTACTTGGTCCCGATGACGTCCAGCCGGCCCCGGAGCCACGCTTTCTGGCGCTCGTCGACGGTCTCGGCGTTCGCGGCCACGTATAACGGCCACATGATGGAGTAGCCGCCGAAGGCTTCCGCCGCTGGGAGGGGAGTCAGTAAATACGGATGAAATAGCAGAGAGATAGCGGGACTTGACATACCATACTTCTCCTGATGCTTCTCCTGCGCGACGGGCTGCAAGTCCCAGCTCATATGGAACGGGACGCATGCGCTGATCTCGTCCACCATCTGCTGCACAATGTACTGCGCATTCACATACCGCGCGGTGAGTTGCGAGCCGATGGGGTCCTCCCAGGTCAGGCAGTGCAGGATGACGCGCTGGCAGAAGATCCTGCAGATGCGGTAGTCGTTGATGAGGTTCGCGACGGGGACGTCTTGGTACGCGTGGATCTCGCCGGGCCATTCCTCTGCTTCGGACAGGGGCACGTCGTTGGGTAGCCTGGCCACCGTTTTGATGATTCGGTGCCGCCAGCCCCGCGGGAGCGTCGCGTACCATTCTAGCAGGCCGCTGTCTATCGTCTCCGCGAGCTCGATCAGAGCGGCCGCCTCTGGACGAAGGGTGTCGTCGTAGGGTTTGGCGGTGAGGGCCTCCGCTCGGGCGTTCATGTCGGGGAGATCGGTGCAGAGGAGCGTGAGGCGGTTGGCGGCGGTTTCTTCGCTGTCGTCTGTGACTTTCCAGCCTAGTGCGCCGGGGAAAGGCTTGATGGGTTTGGATTGCTGGACACAGCTCGTGATCTATTCAGGATTAGCCGGGCTCTTCATCTGCTGCAAGGAGGAGATTCTACACACCATCATTGTGCGGACAGCTTTGAAGACGGTCTGTGATGTCGGATCTTTGAGCTGCGCAGGGCCTCTCCTGATTGTCAGAGAAACGGCTCCATCGACATGGTAGGCCCATCCAGCGATGGACTGGTTCGTGGACATGATTGTCTAGGTCCAGTCAGCATCCAGAACGCGCCCGGGGACGTAGTAACGAAGTCGGAACGTACCTCATACAAAGAGAACAATAGAACAGCAACGATGAGCTCGTCGGAATTCCACAGTTCCCTATCATTTATGGCGTCGTGGACCATCCTCAGCGCCTGCCCGTACGCTCGACCTGCCTCAGTCAACAACGCCTGCTTGTCGGGGTAGTTCCCGCAGACAGCCAGCGCAACGGCGTCGAAGGCCCTGTGCAGGGCCGACCCGGGTTTCGCTTTCGTATACAGCGGAACCAGGAGCTGGAAGAATCCTCGCTGGGCCTCGGGTTGCAGTGGCAGGGTCTTCATGATGAAGTCGTTGATGAAGAACACCACAGCTTCGTACTCGGGCGGTATCTTGATCGTGAGTGGAACTCCCTGGGAAAGCTTGGACATGAGTCTTTGCAAGACGGTGAAGTCCAACCGCGGCCTCCCCTTTCCCAAACGCGACCTGAGCTCCAACTGTTGGTTTCCGAGGTCCAGGTCTTCCACATCCTCTTCCGGTCTCGATATCACCTGTCCCGACGGACTTGTGTACTGCCCAAAATCGTCTCCAGTGTGATGGAAGAAGGAGTAGAACTGCTGCACCTCCTGGCTCAGTACCATAGGGTACGTGTCGTCATATGCACCACTTCCGGGGTTGAAAGGAAGAACTCCACCACCTGGGTAGTAGTACTGGGGAACAATGTGGCCCTGCGGTTCTCTAGATTGTTCCAGTGCCAGTCCCGTGTCCATATCAAACGTCTCCAACGGCTCCTGAGCCACTGGAAACAGATGTGAAAACTGCGGATCTATATCGTTGAAGCTCTGCCAAGCCGGTGGGAAGGTGGGCATCCCTATCGCACTGAGGCCATTCTGTGCCGGTTGCTGAACACCTAGATAACCGTTCCCGTTCACGGCCTTGTTGGGAGCACCGAGATATGAAAACTGCGGATCTATATTGTTGAAGCTCTGCGAAGCCGGTGGGAAGGTGAGCATCCCCATAGCACCGAGGCCATTCTGCGCCGGTTGCTGAACACCTAGATAACCGTTCCCGTTCACGGCCATGTTGGGAGCACCGATCTGAGCCCCACCCCTCCCATTCACCTTGGCAGCCTTGGAGGCCCTCTTCTTCCTCTGCCGCTCCTCCATGGCCTTGCCCTCATCCCGATGAAGCAAGTCGAACTCCTCCGGAAATCCAGGACAGTGCTTGCCAGACTTCTCGCATCTTTGGCATCCCGGCTTCCTCTCGTCGCACTTGATCCTCCGGCTTTTGCACATGGCGCAGCCCCGGCTGGGCTTCCCCGTGTACACCATAGTGGTGATGTGACGCTGTGATCCAAGCGATCGTACGCGATGGTTCCTCTCCTCCGCTGCGGCCCTGGGGCCGCAAGACCAAGGTTGAACTGGGTCGGAATGTGTGTGTTGGGGTTGGGCGATCGGCGACCGGGACCTTTGAATGATATAGCTCTTTTCGCAGCACCCCACGTCACCAAGGTCCGAACACTTCGTAATCCAATGATTGGACTGGACCCCTATGACCGTATGGTAAGACGTCAGGGTAGTGGTAAGGCCGGCGACGTCCCGATCGCAACATAACAACCACACGTGACGGCGACAGGGCAATGGTAGGACCGGGGTAATAGGTTGAAGTAGATACGTAGTGTATCCGCCCTGGCTAGTAGCAGGCGAGTCTTTGCCCAATCCGATGGCAAGGTACAGTAGAGCAATAGGCTGTCGATTGTCCCTTTTAGTTTGATCGAAGTAGTACCTTTAGGTAAAGGTCCGAGGGCGCGGCCGCGGATTCTACAAAATTTGCATGTGATTCAGGGCACGTCAGTCTAGCTGCCCGAATGAGGCAGTCCATAGGCCGGCCGCATAGCCCTGAATGGCGAAAAACAGAGGATGAGAAGTCCGAGGGAGTGGAGATGGTATTCGCCGTGTTCGCGCAGTATGGAGTGTAAATGTTAGAAGGGTGCCTGACTTTTTCGCAAGGTTTTCCCGATGGAGCCGAAATTACGCGGCGCAACGGCACAGGAGTCGTGAGAGAATATTACACGCACATGTAAGCGCTTCAGCCCCGTTGTGGGATCCTCTTAGGCGTTTTCGGGCAGGTTGGAGGAGGAAAATTCTGTTCGGGGCTGTATTGTTGCTGACGCAATGTACACGTGGTCCGAGTGCCGATATCCAGCCAAGTCACGTGATTACGCAGCCATCAGTCAATCGGTCTGTGATTAGTTATCATCTGCTTTTTGCATGGCTTTTCTCTTCACTTGCAGAAAGCTCCTCTTCGGCTATGATTCCTAGTTTCAGGTCCGGTCCATGGTTGATGGTACGTGATAGGTCCGCGGATATGAACACGTGGCTTTCACGAGGAAATCATTGGAGTTCAATTTTGGACTTGTCCATCTTGGCTCTTAGGAGACGTCTATTGTTGCCTTCATTTGCTTTCTATGTGTATGGGTATCTCTTCACCATGACGCTGAACGCAGGATAAAAATTGAAACTGAAAGCAGGAAAGAGATGACGAGAAAGAACAACAGCCAAACCTAACATCCACCTCTATGTATATGGGTTTTCCTTCTCGACTGGCTGCGTCCTGACAAGAAGATTAAAGCGCCCGCTCTAAAAAGAGGAGCTGAACTCTCGAAATTCGTAATGGGTGCGCCTTGACGTCCGTGAACATCTCATCAGGGTCATACGTCGTAATCGCTGAGAATGGCATCCGGGTCCTCGGGTGGTAACTCCTCAATGATATCGTTTGTCCGGGGCCCGGTGTATGTTCTGTGGAGCTAGGTGTCAGCACCGCTCTCGCAAGAGCCATAGGATAGCCGCTGGTCAAGACAGCTAGGGATGGGACTCACTTCCTCGCCCCCGCATACCACCAAACCATGCTAAACAGCCCAATAAACGCCGCCACGCAAACCGCATAATTCATATTTGCGATCTTCACTGGCCTCACCGTCGGGAAGAACAGCACCACGCTGATAAAAATGACCCAGGTGACCGCGATCGCATTGACGGGTTTGCTCCACTTGCCCATGGTGTACGGGCCGGGGATGAACTTGACGCGGCCCTCATACCAGCGGTGGGCGATGATGACGGCGATGTAGGAAATGTCGAGGGCCGGGGCGGTGATGTTGAAGATGGCGACGATGGTGAGGGTGCTGCCGATGCCGATGAGGTCGAGGCAGGAGCAGAAGAGGACGACGAGCCAGACGGCATTAACGGGCGTGTTGGTGATGGGGTTGACGCGTTCCCAGAATCTGGATGGATGTGTTAATGTCCATTTTCCCATAATTGGACGACAACCAGGACCAAATGTCTAAGGGGCACCATCCTTCCATCTCTTCTGTTCAGTGAAAAAGAATAGAGTGACGCAACACTAATACGAAAAGTAAATATAGAAAGCATACATACCCCGAAAACGGCAACGCCTTATCCCTACTAAACGCCCACGCCATCCTCGCATTCGCCAACATAGCACTACACCCCGTAAACACCTGCACCAGGATAACGAAAAACCACATCAGCGTCCCTCCCGTCTTGCCACCCGCATTGAAGAAGATCTGCGCCACGGGCAAGCCGGTCGGAGACGCCATGATGGCGTCGTAGTCGCTCATGCAGAAGCAGAAGGTCACGGTCAGCATCCAGCCGACGGCGCCCGAGACGAGGATGGCGAGGCGGATGGCGACGGGGCCGCGGAGGGCGGCGTCGTGGGTTTCTTCGGACATGCTGTGGGGGGATGAGTAAGGGGTCAGGAGAGCAGAGATGGAGGGCTGCTTACTGGGTGGTGCCGTCGTAGTCGGTCATGGTCCAGGCTACGGAAAGGAATCTGGGGGTGGATTAGCTTCCTCATGCGGTATGCTGCATATACGGGGAGTGAACGCACCCTAGGAGAAAGGAGAAGCCCTTGCTGCCCCATCCAGAGCCGTCCGTGACCTCTGTGAACACCCATTTCGCACTCTGCTTGTTCGGCGTGAGCACCAAGAGCGCAATACAGATGCAAACCGAAGCAATGACTGCATGACCGTTAGGGCTGAAGTCCTTCTCACCGGTCCAGAAGCAACTCACTGTTGATAGGCGCAAACCACAGAATGATCTTATGCAGCCAATTCGTCGGAAAAGAGCACACGCTGCCAAACACGCATAACACCAGGATGGCCAGTAGGACGGTCTGCAGGGCGGTCCTGGTCGTATAGTGAGCTTGAGTGTTCCCGGATCCGGTCCCTCGGATCCAGCCAGGATTCCAGATAACATCAAACTGTACTCACGGTGTAAACGTAGGCTGCCCGTCCGCCAAGCTCGAATGCATCACCGCCGTGGCCAGCACCATCTGGGAGATCGTGTATGCCAGACTCGCCACGCCCGCCGCCTGGCCCAGGAAATTGCACCACCCGATGATCCACGCCCAGGCTGCGACGTGCTCAGGTGGGACGACGTGCTTCGTGACATAGTACATTCCGCCGGCGGTGGGATATGCTGATACCAGTTCGGCGACTGCACGGCTTAGTAGGGGTTGTATAAAGTGAGGGGGAGGGCTGATGCTCACCGGAACTCGCTATGCAGTAGGCCATGAAACTGCCTATGAACCACGCCCACACTGCAGTGGCAGGGCCACCTGATGCTAGCGGTGCGCCGATGGTCGCGGGGACGGAGCCCAGGACTCCGAGGATGGAGATGGCGTAGGAGACGGTGGACCATCTTGAGAAGTGACGGCTCAGTACCTGTGATTCCTGTTAGCAGCGGGAATCTGGGAGAAGGAGTTCTCCTGACATACTGGTGTATAACCAATGCGCACTAATAGGCGGTCGTCGTCATCTTGAATCGTCGCCATGAGGTCCTGTCTGCTAGGACACTGGGCAGCTTCAGCAGCTTTGGGCGACCGGATTATACCAGTTTGTGGTCCACTACCCAACGCAGTAGGGGGTGACTTCGAGTCCGAACTGGAGCCCATCATGTCTCGTTAACCGCAATACATCGATGCAAACAGAGATGAGAGGAGGAGTGATAGAAGGTAATAAAGAACGAAACGAAACAACGGGAACGACGAATGGGCTGACGGCGGTGTGCCGTAACGGGACAAGAATTGACCTGGGTGGAGATTGACAACTCTGGAACAATGGTGCCGGCCAACGACAGAGGATTGTCAAAGAAAGCTTGCGGGCTCGGGGAAGGGAAGAAAAAGGGACAGGGTAGGGAGCGGTCAATCCATGACCAGAGAGGCAAAGATGGGGGAGTTTTTATTATCATATTTGGCTGATTGGCACCCTGCGCTGGCAAGTGGGAAAAGCAGGTAGGCCGAAGGAAGCAAGAGGGAGACCAGTAGTAGCGTTTAGATGACGCCCAACTTACCTTTCTCCGTACCACAGTAGTCCCAGATGTGGAGCGCACCAGTGCACCAGGGCTGGTAGGAGCTGCAGTCGAACTGCAGTCCTGACGAGCCGGGCGTGCGGCGCGAATGATGGAGAAGGGGACGGAGGGCGTGGTGCAGACCGGCCTGGTACTTGCTATGTCACATGTACGCGATGGGGATGGGGCCCATGGGACATGGTGGAGGTAGATGCCACCAGATGGAGGTGACATTGTGCAGGGAACGCTAACGGTCCGGCTAAGGCACGTTGGCCATAGAGAAAATAGCATCATAGAACCCTACAATAAAACCCAAAAAAGCCGTCCGGCGTCCCACAGTCTCGGGACGGCTCTGTGCGAGAGACAGCGCGTCTGAAGATGGCGCTTTGTCCATTCGTTGCTGTAAGGGAGACCCGGTCGCCTGGCAGGATCTGAGGACGGAGAATACTCAAAACAGCTGCGTTTTCCCCCCAGGTTCGCCCTTTACGATATCTGTCGTTGCTCTTTGCTCAGCGATATGACGCAGACGCTGCACCGAGCGGGTTAGTAGAAAGGAGGGCCCCATGGGCCATGGCTGGTTGGGCACCCGGCAGCGGGCCTCAAAGTGCCTCATCTCTCGGCGACTGACGATGAGGCGGTGTGCTGGTGCTTCTGGTCCTTTGCAATCTCGCGGGCGAGCCATGTCCGAGGTCACGCTGGACCGCCGGCGTCGATGTGCTGGTAGCTTTTTCGGTAGACGTGTTGGAAACGCGGGTTACAGGATGGCCAGCATGCCAGGATACTTATCGCAGTTCCTCATTCCAGGCTTTTTGCCCGACGCGCTGGGTTCCATACGGCGAGGGCTGCATGCAATATGTACTCGTTATGTACAGTAGACGACTGAGGGACAACCGCAAGCGAGGCGTCGTGTCGTCAGAGCCCCAGGAACACGGTGAGGAAAAAGCATCCTGAGGTCACGCATCCCGTCGCAAAGCGTTGCTTCTGGCGCGTTGCGATGCGGTGAATGCGGTGAATGGAGCCAAGTGCCTCTGTGGCGCGGCGGGCCATACCCAGGTAATCTGATCTTGCTGGCATCGTCACCACTGTGGCCGTCGGCAACATCCTGCCCTGGAGATTGCCGGTTTCAGGGCTCGATGACTGATGCCGAGACCAATGAACAGTTGGGAGAATGAGATGAGTCGCTTTCATCCGGAGTTCCTCTCCACCACCCCGATATCCACGTTGTCCAACAAACAAACGAGGAAAATGCCCGTCGCGAAACACGATTTCTGCCTGTCACAACTCAGAACAGCCATGGGGAGTGTTGCTCATCAACTCTACCGAGGCCTTGGCATCCACCGCTCCCCCTTCACAGATTGATGATTTCACCGCCACGCGCACCCCACGCGACTCCGGACTCGCGTTCCTGCCACCCCTGAAACCTCTTTTTTCCCTGGAAGTCTTCTCGACGTCTGCAACGTGGTCGGCTCGCCTGGCTCATCTGGCAGCCGTCCGTCCCGTGCCGATCAGCCTTACCCACACAGCCAGCGAATCATCGTCCCAGGTTCGCCCTCCCGTGGTGTTGGTGGGGGATTGCTGTCACTTGTCCATTGAGGAAAGGCTCCCCACTTCGATAGCGAACGGTAACATGTTGGCTTTTGTTGTAGCGAGGACAAAAAGGCAAACCTTATGCGAGTGAGATAGCAAAAGATCATGTGCGCGTAGACTGATCGGTATGCTCTCTGATGTAAGAGATGCACGACGCACTATGGATCGGTGACGGGGTCAGCAATAATATATGGTAAGGATGCAGATGACGACAGTGAGCAATAAGGGGGGGAGGATGGATCTCCAGTCTGTGCCGCCAGAATGCATGGCGGAGGGAAAGCAAATATATTGGAGACATTACCTATCTAGGGGGAATCATGGTGAGAATAAGACGCCGCATACCAGTCCTGACCCTCCTCTCCGTCACAGTGTATATTCCTTTCCCTGGCATAGACCCGAGAAGCGACCGTAAGAAATTCGAAGTAAGAAACCCGCCTCAATAAGGGCTGTTGACAATGTCGTCTCGGCCAAGGTAACTGCCCCTCGTCCGTCGCCCTACTCCAACCCTCGTCGGCGTCGCGATGCTTTCACGCGTCGGTCTCTGCAACGCCCGCTTGGCAACCATGTCGACCTCGTTGGGCAGAGCAACGATGAGATTCTTGTCAGAACCAAACTTGAAGTTGTCGGCTTTGACCTCCTCCGCATACCGCTTGATGCTGTATGGATCCTTCCGATTCGCAAGCACCTTCTTCAAGCTCCACGTGACAATGAATGGTCCAGTAGCAGTGATGATGGTCGTCTCCTTGTCTTCGAGGCCGATGTTGAAACGTGCCGGCGTGAATGATATGGGTGCCTTGGTCTCGTGCTGGAACTGGGCCACATGGCTGGGCGTCAGTGCAAGACGTCGGGGCTGGGGTTTGTCATCCTTCGCAAACGGCTTCTCGAACCCGAGCTTTCCATCATTCTTCCCTCCCTTCTGCATAGCATCAATGAGCAGCAGATACGTGCGTGTTGTGGCCAAGACCCATCTACCGTCGGCTGATACATCCATACCAATGATGGGATCTCCGAGAGCAGGGATGAGCGTCTTCGCGTTGATACCAAGGCGATCAAACAAGCGGATGTCTCCCTTTTCGGAGGCGACGGCGATATGTCCCTTCTGTGTCGTGGCCGCTGCAGAGAAAGCATTCTTCGTGACATATTGCTTGAGCTGGTCCTCAACGAGCTTATTCCCGGGCAAGCGGGGATCCACACGGTAGAGAGCGTTGCCCGAAAGTCCAAGGAACGTCTGCTCGCCGGACATTTGAGCAAATTTCTGGTGTAACTGTCAGCATATCTACAATCTAGTCCAGAGATTCGATGACTTACATTCTCAGGCGCAAAGATCTTGACCGGTATGTCGTCGTGCACCTTCCATTCGTCCACCACCTTACCGGTCTCCAAGTCCATACGATAGAGGTTGTTCGGCGTGTCAAGGTTCTGCATAATCAAATTCGCGTCTTCGGCGTGCAGCATGACTTTGCTGGGATTGAAGGCTTTGCCCTTCGGTGTCTTGACACCCGAAATGGTGGTCGAAAACTTAAGGTGATTATCCGCGGTGTGTTTGAACACGCCAATCTTGTTGCCTCGGACAACGAAGGATCTGTCATGTTTGTAGCCCACGGCGAGCTGCGAGTTGACTCCGTCTTTGTCTTGAGCTTCTGTGTCGTCTTCAGATTCATCTTCGTCGTAGTGTTCACTTCTGTGACCCTCATCGGCATCTTCGAAGTCTTCCTCCTCTTCCTCTTCCTCTTCCTCTTCTTCTTCCTCCTCCTCTTCTTCCACTTCTGGGGCATCCTCCATGGTCAGGTCCTGGAAAGCTTCTAGGACGTATTCGCGGTCCGTATCTTTGGCCTTTCCCCACTTCATCTTGTTTAAGTGTTCCCACAACGCCTGCATCACACCCTGTTGGAAGTCCTCTATGTCCCCCTCATTCTTAAAGCGGAGAAGCCACGAGTAAGCCGATCCATCGTCAAGGTAATGGTTGAAGATGAACGACTTGTATTCGTAGTTGAACACTGGATTGATGTCCTCCACGATGGGCTGGCCCAGCCATTCCCGCTCCGCGCCCACAATGTGCAGCCAGTACTCCCAATTACCAATCTCAGTGACGGTAGCCCGGACGTTGGCCTCTTGCAAAATAAAAGTACCCGTGGGAAAGTCGAACAGATGCAGCTCGGCTGTCTTGTCAGCCAGTGTGCCCACCGCCTCAGGCTGAGCCGCGGAAGGGGGCGCCTCCGTTGGTTCCTCAGCCTTTGGTGGCTGCGCCTTGCCTACGACTTTCTTTGCCATGTTTGCTTTGGTGGTGTTTGGAAAAAGTTCAGCTGCTTCTGGTGGGGCGGTAACAACTGGGGACTTCGTAACCGGACTCGATACGGGACTCGCGGTCGGGATAGGTTCCTCTGAGTATGCCAAAGCCTCTAGCTCTTCTTCCGTGGCGTTGGTGTGGCTCCTTCGGTATTTCCTTTCGTATTGGCACTGGAGGGCAACCCGCTCAAACAGAGCGGCAGTCTCGGGCTTGACGGAAGCGTCGCAAACAAACTCCCAGAGATCCCCTTCCTCTCCGCTGAGGTCACGCCACGCAAAGATCTTCTCGCCGGTTTGACGAACGTCGGTTCGGAACTGCAGCTCCTCGTCGAGCAGGAACGTCTTCTGGTCCTTCTCGCCACCCGCTAAGAGGTCCCCAACGCTGTCTTCACCGGTTTCCTCAGCGAAGAGCTCCTCTTCGCCTTCCTCGTATGCGCGCTGAACGACAAGCTGATATTGGAACTCCTGGCCTGTGCGGCGTATCGTAGCGGCGGCGTCCTTGAAGATGAGTTCCGAATAGCCCTTAACTGAAAGCGGGCGAACGAGGTAAAGTTGGCCTTGGGGGATTTCAACGAGGGCTTCTTTGGAGGTGTCACCAAAGACGATCTTGCTGACTGTTTATGCACGTTAGTGGCGCATTGTTGATGGCGGGGGCGGGGCAAACAAACGGCTTCGGAGCATGAACATGTTGTGATTGAGCGTGGTTCCCGAAAATGACGGCTGGTCCAAGGTCTCTGCAAGCCTGTAGCAGCTAGCTAAGAGAGAAGAGACCGCCCACTTGGTACGTGAGAAGTAGCAGGAAGTGAGAGAGTGTATGTACAGTTGCATCATATGAATTAGGCTCCCCTGGCTCGTGGCAAGTGCCACCTTAGTGGCCCGTGCACATTATTGTGATCACGTGAAAGCGCGTTCTTCCAATATTGATGCTCCCTAATCTCATGGGGAACTTCCAGTGCCAGTTCATTTGGCGTTAGATGCACGATTGTAGGTTTCTCCCTTCTTATCTTCTTTCTAAGCAACAAATAATTAGTCCAACACCTGTTACCTGGACAATCTGTCCTGCTGCGTGCTGTAAGATAGTATCAGTTAAGGGCTAACAAGCTGTTAAGTAATTACCTTTCCTGCCTTAGTTTTATATCTGGGAACATTCACCTATACACTACTAGGTACTGCTGTGTCCAGCTAAAATAGGGTCTATTATGTACTCTACTGTACTGTACGAACTGATCGGCCTGTACGTTCGTACGGCCCTCCATGCCCCGTTCTGACAGTACCCTAGGGTACGAACGGTTAGAGCCACTTGCTATTGAAAAAGCTCGCTAAGCTTGGTGCTAGGTCCTTTTCTCTCGAATGTCGTGATAGCGAACCGCTTTCTAGCGGCGCGTACACGGGCCCGTATATCAGCATCCTCATCTCCCAAGAATTCCTCGTCTTTGATCCGCTGCTTATTGAAATATCGCGGCTTTGACCTAAAATCACGCCTCTTCATCCGTTGTACCTGCTCCCGAATGGGTGGTCCCCCATAGGCAGCCAATATGGCAAGGCCTCCAACAATTGCCGTCACCGGGATCGCAATCGCCCAGAACAGCTTTTGGGTACTGGCCATGTTTCGAACGTCCGCGGTGTTCATGCCGAAGAGACTGGCAAGGAAGGAGAGCGGAAGAAAGATAATCGTCACCAGCGTGAAAATAAAGATCGCCTTCGTGTTTCCCTCTTCCGAAATGGCGATGTTGTGACGGAGGTCCTCTGCGATTTTCCCAATCCGTTCACGCGCGTGCTGGATGTACTCTTTCCCTTCTATGTAGTGCATTCGTTCCTCGATGGCGGCTCGCTCCTGCTGGAAGGCCCGTATGCGAACCTGGTTGGGTATGCGGAAATTTTGGCCGTCGAGATAATTTTCAAAAGCGCGGAAGGATGTCGCTTGGGTGTCAAAGACACCAGCCAGAACATCGATCTCTTCCTTGAAAAGGTATAACTCTCGGAGAACGCGTTTGGACGGCCGTCTACTGGCTTCATATTGCTACGACTATCAGTTATGGAAGAGAATGGTTCAACAAGTCCTACATACCAAGGCGTGTAAATGGTCCATATAGAGTTCACGAACGGTCTTTTCTCCTCCTGGTAGCGGCTGTTGGGTGAGCTCGAGGAGACTATAAAGGACTACAGTCTCCGGTTCCAAACGTTCATGCACGACACTGCTCGCGCTTTCTCCCGTGTTGGCCATCAGCATTAACTCATCCCGGGCCTTGGATAGGGCCCTCTCCGCGAGCGAAGCGAAGTACTCAGATCTTGTCATTTCTCCAGTTCGCCTCTCGGGCCGTGCCAGGGACGCCTTCGGCACAGCTATCCTAGGGAACCGCTGCCCGGATTTCTGTTGCTCCCGCAGGCAGTGTGCTGAATAGTAGATGAACTGGAGCGTCTTCTCTGCAGCTTTGACCAGGGCAGTGGGGAGGAGATATTTAGGGCTCATCTTGTTTTCTTCGTTGGCGACGCTACACCGGATATCTGCGGCTTTGCTGAGTAGCTTCTGTGTGCATCGGCGAAGCATTTGGACGGACTCGAGGAGTTGTCCGTTCCTGTCTTCCTGTTTAGAGACTGCGGTTGGAACAATCCAATGCCCCAGTTGCTCATAAGATATGGGCCCTTCCTCTGTCGAATTCTTAAAATGATGCTGTTGTAGATGTTTCATCGCGGCTTCAATATCCGAATCCCGAAGTGATTTGCGGCAGAATTTACACCCGCTGATTGGAATATTTGGTTCTCTGAGCTGGTGCATGTCCAAGTAGTCCTTGGTGGGAATACCTTTAACCATATATTTGGGTGGGGCCTCGGGATCTTGCGCTTGTTGGTCGGCAATTTCCCAGCAATGATCGAGTATAGCCTTGTCAAAATAAGCAAAAATACAACAGCGGACTCGGCGGGAATTGATGCAAACGTAAACATACCGAGCCAATAATGTGGACAGAACCCCAGCATTGCTGGAGGAGTGAGTGATCACAATGGCTATGAACAAAGTGAAGGATCAAGTCCTTCAGTGCTGATATAAGTGCATATCGTTCCGCGGATAATTTTGCCAGCTGCCAACGTGTAAGCCGTCGAGTTACGAAGTGCTGACCGGTGAGGCTGGTTATTTCTGGGGTAGAGGAACTTCCCCGGATATTTGGGCGCTCCGAATCTAAGGTCCTGTCGCTCCCGGAGCCCTGTACAAAGGCTGGTTTAGAGGTAGTCTCTTCGGATATGCGATTGCTTCCATCTCTAGGCAAGACTATTCTTCGGCGGAGATCAATATCACTCAACGATTTTTCGGGGATGTCGCTTTTCGCGACCGAGTGCCCTGCCTCATCAACTACTAGGATGCTGGATTTCCCACTTGTATCCCGTTTGTAGATTCGCCGTTCGATTGCAAGGAGTGTGAGATTAACCAGAAGGTCGGCATCTCCTTCAATGTCCGATACGGTGTTATTCTCCTCCGCGGATTGAGAGTCCTCTTTATCACTCTTCATTGTCGTCGGCCAATCAAGGAAAGGTGGTACTTTCAGATCGTCGTTGAACTTGGTCGCTTCTTGTTCCGGCTGGAAGGAGCTGCAGGACAAACGAGGGTGCTTGGTAGAGTCGTGTGCTCGGCTTTCAGCGGCAGCGTCTTGAGATTGTGATTCACTCCCATGACTCCTGGAACCATCAGTGCCCTTACTTCCGGTCCGTTTTTCGGCTACGCTAGGTCGACGCCCATAACCGTACTTATCTTCGGTCTCTTCAGAGCCATTAGACGAGACTCCATCCTCGCTCTCAGTAGCGGGTCGAGTTTTGTCATGACTGTCTGGAGAATCCACGGGACGATCTGTTTTGTCATGAATGTCTGAAGAATCCACGGGACGATCTGTTTTGTATGTTCCGTCGGAATATGATGTCTCGGTATCGGGCTGTGTATCTTCTTGCAATATATCTGGGTTCGCGTCGACGGTATGTTTGGTAGCATCATATCCGTGGGTTGTGGACATTTCTGAGGAATGGTCATTGTCCAAATGGACGCCCGTTTTGGTTTCGGGTAATGCAGGACGCCGGAAGACTTTTGGTTTTGCGGCAGGGGGGCCATTCGGGCTTCGTCCTGAGGAGGCTCCCTTCTCGTACAAGACTAGATCCCTTTCTACTTTTTCTGTCCTGCTGCGGTGCAAATGCGTACCTCCACCTTGGACGCTGTAGTAGTCAGATCCGATCATATGAATTTGTAAAGCGAGGAAGGAACTCACCCGACGTCATCAGCTTCGGCGGACTCTTCATCGGAGGTCAGGCTTGAGTATTCTATCAACTTCTGAGAGGTCTTCCCATACGGGGTATCTGTATCTTTGGCAGGGGGAGGGGGAGGAGGGACTGCAGTCGAGGGTTTCAGGTAGACTCGAATGTATATGTTTGAAGCCCATTTTTTCTTGAGCACTGATGGCCACACTCCTGGGTCGAGGCCTTCTTACTGTCGCCGAGATGGAGGAGACAGTCATCGACATGTTTGTCAGTCCCACTTAGACACTTATCCTGGATGCTTCTTTTTAGTGCTAGGAATGTTTCACAGTGTTCGATAGGCAAATATATGGTACGGTTGAGGAAGTCCGTGACATGCACAAACCTTGATCCAGTGCCAATGAGACTGTCTTGTGGGACGAATTCAATAAAAGCTTTGAACGTGTCTCCAAGAGTGGACGGCCCACATGTAATGATGGTCCGAGAGTTCAGGATGAGAGCCCACAGCTGGGGTACACGCAGAAATTGGCCGGATTTCACGTGTCTGAATTTCCGGAAAACCTGGTGCACGTCCTTGTCTTGTGCAGCTTCCTGGGGGTAATGCTGCTGAAAGAGACCCCTTGGCAAGTGAAGTGAGCCATCTTCCGGTGGCTCAGGCGGTGTACCTTCGCCCACATCGAAATAGGGAAACGATATGAAGGTCGCGATTTGATCGGGCTGGGCTGGGTCGTCTATCCTAACTCCATCCGTCCGAACCACGCAGCCTGGCTGTACGAAGCTACCGCATGCAGACTTGGACTCATGTTTTTGAATGGCCTTAAAAAAATGCATGATGAGTCCGGCGCTATCGTTTTCAAAGGCGTATACGTAGTTGAGAACGAATCTCTAATAGCCGCTCGTTAGTGCTAGTGTAGTGGTGCCGGAGACCGCTGGTATGATCGCCCTACCTTAAACGACTCCAAAGAGATCATGTCGGTTTGGAGATGCCTAATCAGTGTTACCCTGATATGTATGATGTGTTGAGAATTTTGTGTGACTACTAACCGCCATCGTTCTTCACTCTTGGCGCTACTGGGTTCTGGTGATGGAGAAGGGGCCTTGGTAACGATGCGAACACGCGAAACATTTTCATCCTCATATCCCATAGCAGCGGCAATAGTGTAATCCTCAACAGGAGACTGAGACCATGCGTCGGAAGAAAAAGTGGTTGTGCGCCTTGCTCTGAGTACATGTCGCGCGGACTCGGCGTCGTCCATATTGATCTTCAGAAAACGCTCGCTCGAATTGATAGAACTTAAATACGGAAAGCTGTGATTCGGATGTTATGATTGTATTTTGACATTGAAGTGGTGAATGCATGGAAAATGAGGGTGCAAAAGTGGGTGCAAAGGTGGGTGCACAGGTGGTGGTGGCTGTGCTGTTGAAGGAACATAAGCTGAGGCCCAAGCCGACAGTAGGACAGCACCTTGTAATGATATAGATGGAAGAACCGCCGTCATTAGCTGGTGTCACCACGCTCCTTGACCCTTTTCCCGTAAGACACCAGGTAGCGTTTTGAAACTCGTTCCTAATTGTGATAAGCAAATGAACGGGCACTGGAGTTCCATACTCGTAACCTCACCCATCAGCGCAGACCGTCTTGGTGAAAGGGAAAGAATGCATCCACAACAGCACTCACAAGCGACGAGAACCCGACAAAGCGAAACCTCTTATCATCCATACGTTCTTTCTACACACACCTCATCACCACCAATCCCGCACGCACCAATCAATGCTCCGATCAAACAACCCCGCTAACGCTTCACCTTCCCATTCCCGTTTCCGTTCCCCCCCTCCACCATGCCCCAATCCAGGCTAGAAAAGATCTAAGAGCTCCTGGTTGCTCTTCTGCGCGGACTGCTGACCATGACCCAACTGCTGGCTCGCAGGCGGCGGCTGACTCGCGCCCCCAAGATCCAATCCCGCAAACCCGTTCATGATATCATCGTTCGACAGCGTAGCAGCCGAGCTACCACCACCAGCACCACCAGCAGCAGCACCGGTCTGCCCGAACCCACCCAAGCCGAGCAGATCGTCCATCGTGGAGACGGGCGCGGCGCCGGACGATGGGGATGCAACTCGCTGAGGCGTGCCGGCGAGACCTTCGAGGCCGGACTCTCCGGACTGCGGTTGCTTCTGCAGAGACGCGGGTGCCGAGCCGTCGAAGTCGATGTCCAGGAGGTTTTCGATGTTGGATTGCGGGGCCGCTTGGCCGCTGACGACTGCTGCTGCGGCGGCGGCGGCGATGGGGTTTTCCCGCGCGTTCTGCTGTTGTTCCCTATGAGGTTGTTAGTAATGGCACTTGTAGACGGGAATCTGCACGTACTCGATGGCAGCTTTCTGCATTGCTTCGGCACCGAACCTGCCTTGGCCGAGGAACGCCTCAGGAGGCTTGTGGTACACGGAAGCGAGAGTTGACAGCTCGGAGAGCAATTGGTCTAGCAGAGCAGGAGGTAAAGACTGTATGGTCGATGTAATAGGCGGCTTGTCGGCCAACACGATACTCTTTTAAACTGCGTCAGCGCTAGTCCTTTAACGGGGCTTTTGGTTGTTCTCACCTTTGCTACTTGAGGATCGCTCGAGAGCAACCGCCAGTACACGTAGGCTCGGTCACGGATATCCGGATTATCGTTCTCGGCTGTTGCGGCTTGCAGCACTTTCTGCACTAGACCCTGTGATTGATCGGGCTTCTTGAGGAACAGTTTCACTACTGCAGTAAGAATTTGCAGTTGAGTCTGAGTTCAATGTCAGTACGAATGGGAACACCATGAATGCGGATGACAGACCTGTGTAAACTCCTCGGCGAAGCCATCCACGAAACCCGACAATATCTCTGCAGCGTTACTGATCTTCTCGGCATACTCGCCCACAATCCAGATCAGAGAACCTCTTGCGTTCGGCTCATCCAACTCGTCGATGCATTGGCAGAGCGTCGGTATTATCCCCTCATAGCCCGGGTATCTGCGGAAAATGTCCTTGATCACCACAATAGCTTCCTGGACGACGTAGTTGACCTTGGTGTTGATGAGATCCAGGAGAGTGTTGACGCACTTCTCGCTGGCGCTCTCGATCTTGATGGCGACCTGGCCGATCGCTTTGACGGCTCGGCGAACGAAGTCCATGTCCACTTCCATGGCGTACTCTTTCAGCTCTGCCAGCAGCTGGTCGACGTTCTTGTCGTTTGCGATGCGCACCATGATCTCGAGTTTCTCGAGTTTGAGGTAGGGTGGGTCGTTGTATTTGCAGAAGAAGACGCGCATCTCCTTGCTCAGGATGTCGGGCTGCTTTTGTAGGAGAAGGTCGATATTTCGCAGTGCGACGTATTGGACTTCAGGTGCCGACGAAACCAGGGTAACTATGGCCAGTTAGAACTGTCAGCCGACTATGAGGATCGGAGACTTTACCTAGTGGAGGAGCCATTTTCTTCAGATAGGACTTCGCCAGCTCGGGGGAAATGGACTTCATGTGGAGGAAGACCACCTTGACTGCCGCCAGGACGACACTAGGGTTGACATGCTGGAACTGGGGGGCCACACGTTCACAGATATGCTCCGCTTCCTTGACATCCGAGGCTTTGTAGTCGGCCAAGGTAGTCAAGATTGTGACGCGACCCCATTCCGTACACTCGTTCAACGCCATGAGCATCTTCTTGAGCGTGGCGGGGGTGATCTTGAAAGCCTGCGTCTCCGGCGCCGTCTCGTTGATCTCGACCAATGCAGTGACCGAGTTCGCAACAACCATGGGGTTAGGGTCGCCAATCATCTCTTGCAGTTGTTCCAGGAAGCCATTCTCCAGGCACATTTGCGGGTTGAGATCGAAGAGCTTGGCCACACACAAAGCTGCTGTCTTCCGAACGTAAGGGGACTCGTCTCTCAGGGTCTTCCTCAAGGGTTCCTCCATATAGTCGACCATCTTGTCCACCCGAATGCATCCCATTGTCCGTATCGCGAGCGCTCGTATGAGGGGATTGGGGTCTTCGGAGTCTTGGACGAACGTGTTCACGGCCAGTATACAAAGGTCGGGGTGTGATTTCGCGTAGTTCCTAGAGGATATTAGCGCTATGCTTGGGTGCAATGCGCACAGATACGGACATAAGGTAGAGATAGACAAGCTTCTTCTGGTCGAGGTCTGCAGTCGCGATGTTTTTAAGGACATCGGGGAAAAGCGCGGAGACATCCTTCCCTAGGGTCATGGACATGATAGTCTTCTGGATGGCTTCCTTCCTGTCCACTATTCAGTATATATCCTACGTGGGTACGTGAATGGGCCTGCTAACCGTTCATATGCATATTGAGATCTGCCACCATGGTCAGCGTATGCTTCTATAAATCTCCAGCGGAGCTCTTACACCAGGCCGGCCCTGAGCTCAAACGTCTCTCCCTTCCTCGGCACCGCAAAGGCGCCCCTTATCCTATTGACCGCCATCTCCACACTTCAGAAGTAGAGGAGGACCGCAACCTAGGCCTGCATGTACTTCGGGTTCGAGCTCCGGACAGGTGGCGGGGCACGGGGGGCGTCGCACAGCGGTGATTAAGGACGGGGCCGGGGTTCCGCAGGAATTCGGAACGAGCGAAGTGTGGTAATTTGTGGTGAGGGATTGCGCTCGAGGGCTGGTGAATCCGCAGATGGTTGTTGTGTGGTGGAGGAGGCCTGGACTTTCTTTGGGGTTGGCGAACCACGTCCGAGCTCGTCTCATGAGTACCTCGCGGATCACCATCACAATAGGACCAGCACACCGCAACGGGAAAGCATGAGAGATGGTGAGAACCCTACATAACTCAGTGGTACAATTGAATGAGCTAATTTACGGACAGCCTTCCAACTTGCCGAATCTGCGGCGTCTATTCGTCGAATCCCGCTCTGAGGCGGAGGAAAGCGCATATTCGCGAAAGGCTGTAAGTGGTATATGAGGACTATCGCTGCTCCTGCTAATGCTTCATGACAGTTTTACAACCTGGTGCTCTTCATGTCTTCTGTTGCTGTGTTCAGCCTGGTCGCTCAACGCATGTCACCTAGAAGGAGTGGGCATTGAATGGGAGGTCAACGATGCCAAGACTGGTTGGGCAGACGGAGGCATAGGATGAAAGGGAATGCTGAATATTCGAAAACTATTGGGATATCATGGGTATTATACTATGATACAGAAGTCAACGCCTCCATGCTTTTTGCGCTCTGCCGCTCGGCAACGGTCCACGAGGAGATATACGGTATCAGATAGGAAATCCGAGCCGTCATGGAACTCTCACTATTCGGAATCGTCTTCGTCCTCCCCAGCGCTGGACTCAGACTTGTTGTCCCCGCTGTCGTCTCCAGAGACATGTGCCTCGCTTGATTCATCATCCTCATCCCCAGACCCCTTCTCATTTCCAGAGTCCTCTTCGTCCTCATCGCCAATGTCGGGCAAGACAACCTTGGGTGCAGCAGCAGCCGCCCTCCGTCTAGGCCTCCCACTGTCTTCATTACTGCCCCAGCGTTGCGCCACCTCCTGTATAGCCTCCAAATCTTTGGCCAACTCTCGTTGCTCCTTGATCTTAGCAGCCTTCTCCACGGAATACTTGCCCTCCATGCCGGCCTCCTTGAGCATCTCCTTCAAGTGTTTGATCTTCTCCCTCGGCGTATCGAATTTTGCAAGCTCTTTCCCCCAGACTTTACGTATGCCGCATTTGACCAGCCAACCCTGCAATCTCTTGATCTCCGCTTGATCAGGATCCTCGTCCTCCGCGGCCTTGGCCTTGGACCTCGCTGGTGCTTTGGGTTTCGTCGCCTTGGTACGTTTCTCCGTGGGAGACTTCTTCTGGCGTTTCTTCTTGACTGGCGTTTCATCTATGAGACTTGACAAGTCACTGTCCGAGCCATTGCCTTCCTCTGCCTTCTTCGGGGTTGGTGTTGGAGGTCGAGCTTTCTCTGCATCCCCTTTCTCCTCCTCCTCAGACTCATCCACAACCTGTTTTGGTCGTCGTACGATCTTCTTCTTCTTCGGAGCTTCGCTTTCTGGTTCCGACGCCGTATCCGGTTCTGGGGGCGGGCTTGCCGCAGCTTCGTCGGAGAGCTCTTCGGACGACTCTACGACTTTGGCTCGCTTTTGCGGTTTCTTTGCTGGTGGCGCTGCTTTTCGCTTCTGACCACGTCCAGCCTCTGCAGCTTTTGTCTTGGTCGGCTTCGCTTTGGGAGTAGGTTTTGCGGGTGAGGGTTCCGGGGGCTCAGGTTCGTCTCCGCAGTACTTGTCCTGCAGGATCAATTAGCCCTGGGGAAAGGGTTCGAGGCATCGAGGACCCTTACCACTGCCTCATGAATCAACTCACTGCTCTTCTGCTTCCACTCGTGGTTGGTCTTCAGGAAGCCAGAAGGCAAGCCGAGCTGCTCCTCGGCGCGCGTCCGGACGCGTTTGACGGTGATGTCTTCATCGTTTCCGGACTTGTGGAGGCCAATGACGACGTCTTTGAGAGTGCGAGAGATGATGGCATCGGGAGGGATATTTGCGGTGTCGGAGTCGGACATTTTGCGCGGAATGCGAGCCTGATGGGCGGCTGTTTGGGTTGGAGTGGGGAGACGCGTGCTGGACTAGACGCGAAACCTAAGTGAACGGACCAGGTCTCAACTCAATTGGGCAGTCTGGTGGTGTGCCACGTGACTAGAGCGGGGTCCAGCATACACGTAGAAGCCAAATACGCCTTGAGCCTTCAGCTTTCTCAACATCGTTGGCAGCCTGAGAGACAAAACACTCGCCCAGAAATTGGTTGTTGCCACCGCCCAACATCACGTTGAGTATTTGTCGAATGAACAAAGGTCATGAAACCCTAGAAACTCGTGCAATATCCACAACTTTCACCGTGTTCTCGGGGCGCGATGAGGTGTCGATGCAGCTGCAGGGAGCAATAAAGAACTGACCGAACGGGTCCAATGCTTCCCAAAGAGGTGACTCGTCCTTGAGCGTTTTTATCTGAACTTGATGCAATCCTTCCCTACTGGCGGACGTGTACTCCGTATATTACAGGATTATTGGCCAGGGGCGAAGCTCGAATTGTATTAAGCTTCCGCCCAGTCTCGCGTAGTTGCTTGACGAAGCTTATGAAGCTTAGCAGTATTAAGGATGGCGTCGCTCTCCGTCGCAGGTTATCATCGACTTGCAAGTTGATCAGGGACCGTGTGGCTGTCACCGCCACTTGCAAACGGGTTTCCGTTTGCCCCTGTCAAACAAGGCACTAGCTATACTGGTGCCGGAACCAATTGCTGCCATTCATCATGTCCACGCCGCGTAATAGTGCCCAACAATAATGCAACAGCCACCCTGAGCCAGGATGCTAGACCAGCTGAAGCGGAGGGGCAGCTCTACAATCATTCGCCCGGATGACGCAAGCTGCGGTCTCGCTGGCGGTTTCGGCCTGTGTCATGCATGCGGAGGGGCACGCCGGCGCGGGGTGCGATGGTGCTATCGAAGAAGGGTCCAAAGGGACGAATACTTAAACCCTCGATTGTCTCCTTCCCTCCCCGAAGAACCAATTCCACACTCGCCAAACCTCTCTTAACGCCACTTCTTACCACTTATCATCCAAGATGCCTTTCGGTTGGGGTAAGACTCCGCTTGGCCACTCATTGTATCGCGCCCGAGCCTAAACGCCCACTAGGAGACTCTGAGCAGGCCTACGAGCAGGTCTACAACAACGACCAGTTCGAGGAGAACAAGGCCAGCTTTGGCCACGAACTTATTGCCGGAGGTGCCGCCTTTGCCGGCTTCAAGGCCTTCGAGGACCATCAGCGTAAAGAGGGTACGTTGCACACCCTATGGACGATTCCAGGAGGATGCCAATACTGATGGAGTGCTTCAGGAAAGCCGGTGTCCCATGCTTTCGCCAAAGAACTCCTCGCTGGCTTCGCTGGCGCCGAGGTAGACAAGTTGGCCGAGACAAAGGGCGAGGACTGGTTCGACCGAGAGGAGGCCAAGCGTCAGGCGCAGAGGAACGCTGAGCACCTGTACGACGAGCACTACATCCAGGGCCAAGGCGCCGACCAGTACGATCCGCAGCAGTACGGACGTCACGAGAGCTTCGAGCAGCGGGGATGGTAGATAGAATCGTGTAGCCGAGCTGATACAGAATACAATGGAATGAAATACCAAGTCCAGTACCAACGACGTTTGCTCTGCTGTGAATGCTGATAGGATTCCATGATGCTTTTGCTGATGAGCGGGCACGTGGCGGGGTAGCGGGGTTGTTTGGGGTGTCGACCTTGCAATGTTGTTTTCAGCTCGGCGGGGTACTGAGGCATAATCTACAGTATGGCACCGCATCCGCCTTTTGAAGTTGGAAAGCCAAAATTGAAAACTGAAATCAGCCTTCTACCAAACTGAGCGCTACCGATGCAGACAAGACCACCCTCATTCATGCGGGGGACACATGCAGAAGGATTCATATCGTGAAGCTTGGAGGCAATTCCCGGCCCACGTCTGTGATATTGGGGAGCCATCAACGGTGTCTTCATATTGGCACGACTGTTGGGAAGTTCTCTGCTCTGTCGGAACAGCATCTAAATTCGTTGGAGAGCAAGAAATGTGTCCACACAGCAATCTCTCGTCCATATCACAACCGCGTTTCCATACGGTATCTCTCGAGGTCTTCCGTGACGAGGGTGACGAGGGGGCGGAATCTCATGGCGCCGAAGTAGCTCCGGGCGGAACCCCGCCGGAGGCTTGGCGTCACATGACTGAGGGGCAACATGAACCTTGGAATTGATCTGCGGCGGATCGCGATTTTGAGAATCCCATCCTGTTCTGCATTTTTCCGTCCCGTCTGCGCCTTTCTGGGTATCGGAATTCGGGCCTGCATGCAGCGTGTCATCCTAGAACCAAGAAATTTGCAGCAGGAATACAATAGGGGATGATTGCGCCGTGAATTCAAAGCTTCTGGCGGACGCCAACTCACCTCACCAAGTTGAGGCGTGCACGGTCCTCCCGCGGCGGAGTTCTCACGTTGTCAACCTGTGCCCCGCCACGGCCCAAAAACGGCTACGTCACAGCTTCACGGCGATGACGAGCAGGGCGCGGGTGGGCGGCTGGCTGGTCTGGTTCTGGTTCTGGCTGTGCTCTATTTTCGTGTCGTTGGACCACGCCTCTTTGCTTTTGGGCGCAGAAACACCGTTGCAGGAACCGCTGCCGCTGCAATACATCCTTGGCAACTCAATTTGCTCTTTCTTCTTTTGACTTCCCAGTTGTTGTCCAACCCTCCTTCTTCCCACTTCCACATTTTTCCGCGCCCAACATCGCCCATCGCCCAACGCTTGGACCCCTCTCCTCCTCTCATTCATCTAACCGTCACCGACGTCACCCAACCATTCTCTGACTAGAGAGATTTTCTCCCTCATTCACTGCAACGCCGCATCCACCGGCTGAACGCGATTGAACGAGCGGGCCATCATACCTGACGCTAACAAGCACTGCTCAGGGCAACCTCTACAGAGTACTCGCCCACATCCACACTCACTCTCCACAAGATGCCCGCCGCAGCGAAATCCCCCGAAGGAGGCCGTCTCCTCCTCATTTCCAACCGCCTGCCCATCACGATCAAGCGGTCCGAAGATGGGAAGTTCGACTTCTCCATGTCCTCCGGTGGACTGGTCAGCGGCCTGAGCGGCCTGTCCAAGACCACCACCTTCCAGTGGTATGGCTGGCCCGGTCTGGAAGTCCCCGAGAACGAGGTTCCGACCCTCAAGAGCCGCTTAAAGGAGGAGTACAATGCTGTTCCGGTGATGTTGGATGACGAGCTCGCAGACAGGCACTACAATGGCTTCTCGAGTACGGATGCCGCTCCACACCTTGGCTTGCCATAGCTAACCACTCGCCCCAGATTCGATCCTTTGGCCGCTTTTCCACTACCACCCCGGAGAGATCACGTTCGACGAGTCGGCTTGGGAGGGTTACAAGGAGGCAAACCGGCTGTTTGCGAAGGCTATCGCGTCCGATGTTCAGGACAATGATCTGGTCTGGGTGCACGACTACCATCTCATGCTTCTGCCCGCAATGCTGCGCGAGGAGATTGGCAACACCAAGAAGAACGTCAAGTTTGGCTTCTTCCTGCACACTCCGTTCCCCAGCTCCGAGATCTACCGTATCCTCCCTGTGCGGAACGAGATCTTGCTGGGCGTGTTGCACTGCGATTTGATCGGCTTCCATACCTACGACTATGCCAGGCATTTCCTCAGCAGCTGCTCGAGGATACTGTAAGTATCTGTTTCTCTGTGCTCTGTTTGTCTATAACCTTGGGACCGCCACTGACAACCGCTAAGTGGGCTACCCACTACACCAAATGGAGTCGAGTTCCAGGGCAAGGTGATAACAGTCGGAGCCTTCCCCATCGGCATTGACCCCGAGAAGTTCGAGGAAGGCTTGAAGAAGCCCAAGGTTCAGGAGCGCATTGCGACTCTCGAGCGCAAGTTCCAGGGCGTCAAGCTGATTGTCGGCGTCGACCGTCTCGACTACATCAAGGGTGTCCCCCAAAAGCTGCATGCCCTCGAAGTCTTCCTCACCGAGCATCCCGAATGGATAGGCAAGGTCGTCCTGGTCCAGGTGGCCGTCCCCAGCCGGCAAGACGTCGAAGAGTACCAGAACCTGCGCGCGGTGGTCAACGAGCTGGTCGGCAGGATCAACGGCAAATTCGGCACTATCGAGTTCATGCCCATCCACTTCATGCACAAGTCCGTCTCGTTCGACGAGCTGATTGCCCTGTACGCCGTCTCGGACGTGTGTCTCGTGTCGTCCACGCGCGACGGCATGAACCTCGTCTCCTACGAGTACATCGCCTGCCAGCAGAAGCGACACGGCGTCATGATCCTCTCTGAATTCACGGGCGCCGCGCAGAGCCTGAACGGCAGCATCATCGTCAATCCCTGGAACACGGAGGAGCTGGCCGACGCGATCCACGACGCCGTCACCATGGGCGACGAGCAGCGGCTGTACAATTACCAGAAGCTGGCGAAATATGTGAATAAGTACACCAGGTGAGTTTCCATCCCGTAAGGCTTATGAGGGGTTTTCCAGTTGCTGATGATTCCAAGTGCGTGGTGGGGCGAGTCGTTCGTCAACGAGCTCAGCCGCATCTCGGAGCAGGGGAAGGGCAAGAGCGTCAAGATCCGGCCTGGGGCCATCACGGAGGGGAAGACGGATAATGCGGTCGCGGGGGAGGCGGCGTCGATACCGATTCGGCCTAAGGAGGTGGAGGTGGAGAAGGAGCAGTAGTAGGTCATGAATGAAGGCAACGAACGGACGGAGCGGAAGAAGGAGAGATGGAAATAAATGAGAAATGTGGATGATTTCTTTTTGTTCCTCCTTGATTCTACACGGTAGAGCTGGGGCTAGATAGTTTTTGGGGTTAGAGTTTTGGTGCTGGTGGGAAGAAAGGGGGGTGGAGGGAGGGGTTAGTCAAGTGTAGCACTTCCATTTTCCACTCAGTTTGAGGTTACAGCAGAGTACTTTTCTGTGGTGGTTCCTTTTTTTCTTGTTTCTCTGATAGGTGCTTCGATTTAACGTAGAACTGGGAGAGGGGAGTGCGGCTCAGGGGAGCTAGATAGATAGCTAGCTAGCTAGCTGGCGAATGCATGTCTCTGTAATGGAACCTTGATGGGGATGAGGATGGCTGTGGTGTGTTGGGTTTTGCGTAGTGCTTGTGCTTGTGTTTGGTTTGGGTTGACGTTGCGTTGTGTTGCGTTGACGTTATGTTATGCCCATGCCCATGCCTTTGCCCATGCCTTTGCTCTTGCCCTTGCTCGAGTTCGAGTTCAATCGGAGACTGAGACTGAGACAGACTGAGACTGTACCCCGCGGGTAACGAACGTGTTGGTTAGGTAGGTACAGTAGGTAGGTAGGTACTTTTCTAAGGATCATTACGATATACACTTTTCACATTTGCGGCGGAGGAGAGGAGAGATGTCACGGCACTGGATTGGTTAGGTTGGGTTAGGTTAGGTCAGGGTAGGTTGGCAAGGGACTTGTGTCTTCTGTCTTCTGTCCGTCTCCTCTCCGTCTCCTCTCCGTCTCCGTGTTTGGCTTGACCGAGTGCAGCGATGCGTTGTGTTGTGGATTGTGAATTGGTCTGGGGTAGGCTGGGGTTCGTGTTTTGCACTTCCTACTTCTGTGTGTGGGAGAAGGGGTGGGGTAGAGGAGAATAGAGGAGAGGAGAATAGAGGAGAGGAGAATAGAGGAGAGGAGAATAGAGGA
>JAFHBW010000337.1:0-28168 GCA_019022765.1 Westerdykella sp. P71 | reverse complement strand
ATGCTGCTAGCGTAGTCCTCCCTTGGTGCGAAACCTACGCTGAATCCTCTTCTGTTCACGAAATGTGGGCATTCTTGGACCAGCAGTTTGATGACCCCCACCTGAAAGCTCGAGACGCACTGAGTCCCACGGGATTTGGTGCTTTGGAAAGATCTACTTCGATCTTACGCTGAGCCCGCATCTCTTGGCTCTCTGCTTCGCTGAACTGGCTACTGTGGCTAGGGTATTGACAGTCGAGATTCTTCGTTGCGCATGTCGAGCACCTGGGCGCAGTTTTATTGCAGCGAACCTTCGATCTCGCACACGACAAGCATGATCGGGGCAGATGCGCACGTTTTTCTCCTCGCCTTTTCCGACAATAATACCCATGCCGTTTCAGTGTAACCTCTGAAGTGAGGCTCGTTAATTTCGAATCAACGCGTGATATGGTCTATGCTCACCCGAGTCGAACGGCTTCTTACACAGCCTGCATCGTAGAATCGGTGCTTGGTTCACAGTTTCCATCGTGAATTTGATCGTTCTGTCGAGAAGATGGAGGGAGTAGAAAGCTGTAGACGCTCAAGTGCGAGAGTCTGCGCGCTTTGTCAGCGTTAGCTGCCTCGCAGCTCGGAACGGGAGAATTTGTAGTCGCACTAGGTTGGATGAGGAAATTCATCGGTCATGAACTTATCAACCAAGTTGGCATCATCAAAATGGGACACGGAGCGCTATAATGGTGAAGAATGCAACCCGTGTGCGCATCGGGTCAATTTGGTGTGTCGGCGCCTTTAATTTCGTGGTAGACTTTGGCTAGTATAAATATGTAGCTGAACTCCGTGCCATGCTGATCAGACAAGATAGCTCTCTAAGCATCGTACTGCACCGGCCTACGAATCAACCCTACTCAGCGCAGAACAACCTTCAACTACAACCATTGCCAGCCGCATTAACCATGTCTTTCCCAGCCCCAACCGCTACATGGCACCGTAAACCCTATCCGACAATCGACCCAAGCCGTCCCGAGCTGTCGGCGAAGGGCAAGAACATCGTCATCACCGGAGGCGGCAGCGGTATTGGTGCAGAGACTGCCCGTTACTTCTCCAAAGCAGGTGCATCCAGAATCCTTATCATTGGCCGCAGGGAGGCTCCTCTCCTCTCGACGAAAATCTCGATCAGCAAAGAATCTCCTGGGGTCAACATTTCCTTTGCATCGGCCGACATCTTGAACAAGACGGAAATCGACGCTGCTTTCGCGGAATTCTGTAAAGGCGGAAAGATCGATGTGCTCGTCAGTAACGCAGGGGTCGGAGGCCTTGTGGCGCCTATCAAGGATGCAGACCCTGACCAATGGTTCTCCGGGATCGAAACTAACATGAAGGGCTCATTCATAGTGGTCCAATCTTTCCTTGGTCACGCAGCGCCTGGAGCTGTCGTGATCAATATCACCTCGGCCGTCTGGTACATTAGCATCAGCGGTACCACCTCCTCCTACGGCGCCGCCAAAGCGGGCAGTCTGCGCTTATTCCACGCACTCGCCCACGAGCATCCGGAGCTAACCGTTTACAACCTGCAACCCGGCTATGTGTTGACTGATGGGGCGAAGTCGGTCGACGAAGGGTTCCAAAATATGACGCCCAAAAAGGAAGAGGCGTTGAAACTGATAACCGATGAAGTAGGACTGCCGGCGGCGTATTGTGTGTGGCTGGCCAGTCCGGAGGCGACATTCTTGAAGGGCAAATTCATGTGGAGCAATTGGGACGTTGACGAGTTGAAGGAGAGAAAGAGCGAGATAAAGGCCGGGTGGCTTGACATTGGGCCGATTGGATGGCCCTTTGCTTAGATAGTCAAGGTCAAACGGGGTGGCCCAGCTACATCGTGCCACTCATTCAAAACATCGAAAACAAGGCAATCGGAGAATAACACAGGGAAACACAAATAGTAACGCAATCGGTTAAGATTTCGCCGTCCCCTGCCTGCACTTTGATTTGGAACTGTCGGCACAAGGAACTTATACCGTCATAAGATGAGACTATTTGCCGACTCACGATGTCTCGTACTATGAACCGCTCAAATTTCCAGTCAAATACCCCAACACCCACCACGATCCACTCATGTCATACCTCTTTGACAAATCCAACCTCAATGACCTTATCCGTCGGGACCTTGAGACTAGCTATCTTGGCCCTGGTATTCTCCCGAAGGAACAAGAACGCCTTGAGCAGAGCCTTCCGGACGATATTGGTGCCTTCCTTGACGTGCATCTGCTCTTTTCCGATGATGTATAAGACTTCGTGACGGTAGGCACGCTCCAAGGCCTCAAGGCGGGAGGCAGTCGACGGACCACTCGAGCCGGGCGTTGAAGATTGCATCGTGCTGGGTTCCGCTGATATTGGGACATCGGCACCTAGCGCTGTGTCCCTGCCGGACGTCTTGGTGACATTGTTCGGCTCGCTCCCCTGGCCCGCATCCGCTCCGGTTGCCAGTGGCGGCTTCTCGTTCCCACGGTCCATGGCACGGCAGATGATGTGGTCGCGCACCTTTTCGAAGATCAGAGACGCAAGGTCCGGAGTGATCACCTCGTCCATGTAACCATGGCGGACAACGAGACGGTAGCAGTGTGGTATGCCCAGGCGCGAGACATGATACCGTTCTTCGGGCGCGACGGATGGTTTTTCGAGAGGACGCAGGTGGAAGAAAACAATGACCTCCGGTGCCGTGACGAGTTTTCGAATGAACTGGCTGAACACGATGGGGGTTGTTTCGCCAGCCTTGTCGAAGTATATGCCCAGCCCTTCGATTTTGCTCAGAGCTTTCCCACCGAACATCTGAGTGAGCTGGAGCTTCCCGTCGTCCCGTGTCCGGACAAAGTGCGTGGTCGGGAAGCGGTCCGTGGCTTCAGCAAACCACTGCTGTTCTTTTCCGAAACGCCAAAGGATGAACAGCGAGGCTAGGATACAAGCGAGAAGAATGGTAAACCAAGCCCCATCGGGAACCTTTGTGAGGGCCGAGGAAAGGAAAGCGCCGTCGAGCGAGGCGATTGCGAGCCACGGAAGGAAGACGAGATAGGGCTTGACGCGCCAGACAATGATTGCCACGAGCGTTACCATGCACGTATCAAAGAAGGTAACGAACATGACACAGACCCCGTAGGCGTTGCCCAAAGCTGTTGTGTCTAGACAATGTCAGCATACGGTTGTCCTCGCGAGACCGCTGCACCCAACGGGGAAACGGTTCGGGGAGGGACTTACTATTGTAGATTGCAGCAACGAGGACTGTTCCGATCATCAACAGCCAGTTGACGACGGGTACATAAAGCTGGCCATGGTATTTCTTCGACGTGTCTGCGGATGTTCAGTGCCTAGTTACATGCGCGATGTCATACTACTTACGAACGATTTCAATCTGTGGGAAGTATGACAGCTTGATGATTTGAGCCATGAGCTAGCCGGGATTAGTGAGGGTCTTGGTACCTGGTGCAGAGAATAAATACCTGGAAAGTTGCAGTGATGATAGCCTGCGACGCCACGATAGCTGCCAGGATGGCAATCACCAAGGACGGGATGAGCCAACCCTTTGGCACGGCGTTGTAGAATGGATTTGAATAAGCGTCCGGGTGGATACTGATGTATGCTGCCTGGCCTGTGTACGCCAGGAGAAGGCAGGGGTAAGTGTATCCAAGCCAACTGACCTGAACAGCTTGGCGACTGAAAGCACCAACGTCAGCGAAGAGGGCCTCGACGCCTGTGAAAGCGAGAAGGATGCCACCAAGGCTCCTCCATCCCTGCTCCCCGTTTCGGATGAGATAATGGAAGGCGTAGTACGGGTTAAAAGCCCTCAGTACGGCGTAATCATGACTGCACTGGTTAGAATCGATGCGCGTCAGACGATTGAGATACGTACATGGCGAGATTGTAAATTCCGAAACCGGCGTTGAAAGCGAGCCAGATTAGCACGACTGGAGCAAAGACGACTGAGATCTTGGTAACTCCGAACGGTTGGATCAGGAACAGCAAGATCAAAATGGCGCAAGTGACACCGACCACGGTCGACTTGGAAATGTTGGGAGCGACCACATTTAAGCCTTGGACCGCACCGAGGACAGATTGCGCAGGAGTCAGGACACCATCAGACATGACCATGGAGACGGCTAAGACGCCAATGGTCTTCAACAGGCCACGGAAGAATCTGGTTTTCTCAATCGTCCTTCGAACATTCCTACTCGATCTGCTCAAGTCCTCGGTGAGATGACGCTGCATGCCTGCCGCCTTGTCAGTCAACCCAGCAGAATCACGTATTCATGCGCCTTACGTATCAAGGTAGCCTCGCGAGGGTCTCGGTTCGATATGTTGGCCTGCACCAGGTTAGATGCATGCGGTGGGTGCACTGACAGGGATGTGGCACACTCACGTATCGGGACAGGAGGGAATACATGGAGAAAGTGCCGCCTTCGCCGTCATTGTCGGCGCGCAGGATGATTAGAACATACTTGACCGTGACCATCATGGTGAGGGCCCAAATGATCAAGGACAGTGCTCCTAGGAGATCGATGTGGCTTGGCGCAGAAGTGAACGTCCCAGAGTAGACGTATAGCGGCGAGGTACCAATATCCCCGTAAATGACGCCAACGGACTGGTAGGCAAGGAAGAACATCTGCCTAAGACTGAAGATCTGCATGGCATTAGCAGGGCGGCTCGTCGGCCACGGAAAGAAATACTTGAACGCACCTGCCGACTCTTGAGATCTCCCCCATTTCGCAGACCTGCATCTTCGTCTTCAGCATCCTCGAGCTTGCGCTCTTCCGTTGACACCCTTGGCGGACGTGAGAGCGATCGCGATCGTATGGGATAGACACCGCCCACACCGCCCACAGACGAGGACCTTGCTGGACGCAACTGCGGATCGGCAAACTGGATTGTGGGTTCCATGGTGGTTGGGTACCAAGAAGGGAGGTTCCCAAGGTTGCTGCAGCTGTCCGGGTGTTGCAAAGAACCCTTCTGAAGCCTTATAGCTGCTGTGGAGCGGATAGATATCTGGTGTAACGTTGGATCTTGGGGGCGATTTCGTTGACGAGAATGGAAGAAGTAACAAAGCTCCCTGTGGCGCAGTCGGGGCGTCTGGATTGGCTGCTTATCATCAACGGCCCGCGAATAGCCACTTGCACGTGTATCCTCGGGTAGGTGTTGCTAGAACTTTGTATGAGGGATTAATTATTATTTTTCTTCAAGGGAATTCAGGTGGGGGTGGCACGCTGTCCTGCATCTATGCGGCATGACCTTGTTCTGGTATCCCCTGTATGGAATGCCGTCTGGAATGCGCCCCTATCCCAATTCTATACACAATCCTACAAACGGCCTAGAGCCATGCACCGCCCAAACCCACGCCACAGCATTATTATTGAAAGACAGAACCGTGGTTGGGATATCGAATAATGAAAGAACCCTGCTGATGGCCCAGCTCTCTTGAGGTTATTAATGTGGCCGCCTGCCCGGCGTCGCATTCCCAAGGGTTCTCACAAATAATGGCTGGAAAAAGATTCTATTGAATGCCAGCGCAATACGGAGTAGACCTAGGGTCCCCTCCCCTTACCAGCGGCGACAGCCGCGCTCCAGAACGATGCAGAGTGCAGGTGTGGTGCAAGAGCAGGCTGACGCGTCAACCCTCAGGGATCTATGTTGACTCTAGCGGTGTGCTTCGAATTATTAGTCTGCTCTAGCCCTGAACTTTGCAATTCAAAGATAAATCTTAAAGGCCCTCAGCCCTTTTTAACCATCGATCTTCTAGCTACATAGGGACAGCTTAGCCCTTCCATGCGCGGCTTTTATTCTTGAAAATCTTCGCGCGCTGCTGCACACAATGTGTCCGCTAGCAAGGCAAGGCTAGCTTTCAGGCTACGGGGAACCGGGCAGCACGACCTCGGAAACGCCCAAGAGTTCAGCGGTTGTCAATATCAAATTTTCATAATACGACTTATTAGCTTCCTGGGAGACGGGGTCTTCTAACAACGGCCTCACATGACCGACTTGTATCCATGGGAACTTCAAGCTGCTCAAGATCTCATTTCGTGGCAAGGTCCCCTTTTGACATCAAGCCGTCTCTCCGGGCACGGACTCACATCGCTGTTGATTTGAACAACAATGACAGGAGGAAGCAGGCCAACACCCACCAGAATCCAGGCTTAAATGCGGAGATGACGGTCGCAGCAATTGACGTTGCTTCACTGACCACGACAGCGAAAAGTTCTGCAACGGCTACATGTTCTTCTTGAACCCTGACGACACGGGTGTGGGTTGGAGTATTGCGTTCGACCAGTCTAACTTTTGAGGTGGTGGACAAGCTGGAAGATAGGGAGAGGGATCTTTTTCATTTACGTGAGATTCGGAGTCCGCAACGTCGCCCACGGCGCAACCCGTGTCACTGGTGATGATTCGGGGCGCTTCGATCCAGAGTGCATTTCAAGGCTCTTTTGGTCGAGAAGCCTTGTCTGGATGCGTCCTGCAGAAGTTAGATTCGCGCGAGTCTTCGTAAAAGGCAGTGACAGCATGTCACCACGACGCGGTCAAAGATACAAACCGTGGTCGCGGAGGTCGTCGAGAGTAGCCAGGGCAGTTCGATGCAACGAGGAAACGTTGGATGAGACTCCGAGCGGTATGATCATTGTAGAATCTCTGTGCGCAAGCGACAATAATAGCATACAGACATTTGAAGGCCTGAGAATAAGCGGCAGCTCTCTATGTAAGAAGCGGCTGAAAGCAGAGCCAATTTCCCCGGCCTCCACTCACCTCGGCCATGCGCACGGCGGAAGCTTACTGCAAGTCTAGCTGAAGGTCCGCGTCGCTGTTGCTGATGATAATCTTTCTCGTTCGCACCGCTAGCGCATAGCGATCGCTCGCTTGGTATATTCCCCTTAGGAAGCTAAATTCTCCGTCTGCGGTAGCGGGAACTAGTGTACACCGACTTCTCGTGGCGTGGGAAAACCGGGCAAAACCTCCAACACATTCTCTACCAACCGGAAGAGTGACCCTCGCTTCCGCCCAACCTCCTCCAAAAAACACGCAATGATTGGTTCTATGTCGCCACGCGCATGCATATACCTAGACGGGACAACTGCGACGTGCTCAGTAAGCACCCCGTCAGCAACACCGCCCGTCTTGGTTGCCCACTCCGTGACCAGTTTTCATTCTTCGCCATCTGATATAATGCCGCATACGTCGTAGGAACGGGTGCTCCAGATGCGCCAACTTCGCAAATGGCATATTGCGCTGGAATACAAGTTTGGTGAAGTATTCGAAGGATTGCATGGCACGGCATGGCATGATGTATGCGAGTTCGAAGACGCTGGGCGGTCGGAATAGATTGGAGGTCGTCTTGTCACTTCCTGTCATTGAAACATCAGCACCGGACCTCTTCTACCCACATCGGCCCATCGCCATTATTTCACCCACGGGGACATTCAGCGCCCGCACTGTGCGCAGTTTCCCAGAATCCGATGCGGCATCTGAGCGAACGCCACCATGCCCCAACCAGCTATGCGGACATCAACACCATGCGCGCCGTCGAGATACCCCTTATCCTCCTGGCGGTAACAACGGTGGCGTTGAGACTGTACTCACGATTGGCCGTGAAGCGCAAACTAGCTGTCGATGACGGGTTGGTCCTAATGGCACTGGTGAGTCGCCCCTCCACACATGTGAATTGGTGCACAAACTCCCCACGCAAGAAAGCAGTGCAACGCCCACTCACCTATCCACTAGATCTTCACCTTTGCCCGTACCCTCCTCAATGTGACGGCGGATGATCCGGACTCAATCTGGGGCTTCGATCGCGACGGCCCCGACCAGCCTTCCGAAGTTCCCTACTACCAACACATCTTCGCTCGCCGCCTGTGCTACATATTCGCCGTCTCCCTGATCCGCTGCTCCATCTTATCCTACTACTTGCGCATCTTCCCCCTCCCCTTGCAATCGCTCCGCCGACTGAGCTGGTGCCTCCTCGTCCTGGCGATATCGGACTTCATCTGCGTGCTCACCGTCCTCCTTGTCTTCTGCAAGGACATCACGAAGCTCTGGACCAAAGACTGGGATGCCTTCACCGGCAACCGGTGCTTCAGTTCCAGCGCGTACAGCTACAGCGCCGCAATCGGGGACGCCGTGCTGGACTGTCTGATCTTCGCCCTCCCGATCCCCTACGTCTGGCGCCTGACGAAGCTGCGGATCCGGCAGCGCGTCGGTCTCGTCGTCGTCTTCGCGCTCGGCTTCGCGGTTTGCGTCGTCGCCCTGATGCAGATCCCCTTCATCAAGCGCCGCATCGACAACTCGAGCTACTTTGGCGGGGACATCAATCTTCTCATCTCCATCCAGCTGAGCCTGGCCATCGTCGCGGCCAGTCTGCCCGACATCCGCGCGCTGATTGCTCGGACGTGGCCGAACTTTTCCGCGCTCCACCACCGGAGCTTGAACACGGTGCGGGCTCCACGTGGAAGGGCCGAGGGGAGGGGGCGCGACGTGGAGGCCGGCAATCAGCAAGAAAGTACTCAGGATCCCAAGGTGGAAGAAGGCAGACCTACCGCCTGGAGACCGGATTGGCTGCGTGACACGCTCCCACACAGTCTGATGAGCACGCGGGTGACTCTGAGCGAGCTGAGGCGGGGTTCCAGCAACAGTGTTATGGTGGGGCGGAAAGGAGAAGCAGTACCGCCTCTACCACGGGACCTGGAAAGAGTGGCGACCTTGCATACTCTCAAGGAGGTGTCTTCGCCCGGCAATAGCAGCAATGGTTGAGATTTGGCGGGTAAAGAATGGTCTTCACCGTGAATCCAGTCTTCCCGTCAGGAAACGGCGATCGACGGAAGTGCTCGGTCATGAGGGCGGCATCCAAGGAAGATAAAGGCGAATTCGCCTTTGCCGCACAGGTTATCGTGCGGTTATTGGTGTTTGCCGCCGTCCGGCTCGCCCCCCGTCATCGAACCCAGGCGTGACAATGAGGGAATGAGCCAGCCTGATGAATATTGACAAAGCTTTGGTCGGAGAAAACGCGGGCATGCGAGCTTCAGAAAGAAGCCGTTTGCTGAGCACTGCTGAGCTTCATTTCCAATCATGATCAGCCAAGGCGGTTGGTCGAGAGATAGAGAGGGTTGGGGAGGGAGAAAGGCATTGCTCGAACACCAGAGAGACGAGCACCGGGGGCGAAGAAACAAGGATATTGGATGCTATAAACATCAATTTGAAATACCACAAGTCACTCTGAAACTGAAACTCCGCCGACGGATTGTCCCGTTGCGAGAAATCTCCTGGGCCTAGTGATGTGTAAGCACGACCATCATCAGCAACGAGGCGGGGCTTACATCAGCGTTGCGCAGCGGCGTCCAAGAGTATCCCTAGTGTGTAGTTCCAAGCCAGTTAGCAACTACTTGAAAGGAAAATGCTCTAATTACCAAAGATGAAAGGCGGGCGCTCACACAGGTCCCAAGGCGGGGTTCCCCATGGTGCCACCAGCAAACCCCAACAGTCAGCACCATATGCATATGCATACGGGAAATCAGCTATCCGCCTAGAGGTCCATGGAGGTCTAGTCTCATGCAAGAAGCCTGTAAATAAATACGATGTCTAGAATATAAATACTACCATGAACCTCCGCGTTGCTGGACGCAGAGATACACTTGTGTGCTTGTTGAAGATCGCCCGTTAATATTGCTTGTTAAGGTCAGCCGTCGTACAGACTCGATCTGGATCCCTCCCTCAAAATGGCAGACTCGTTTGATTTTATCATCGTCGGAGGTTCGTCCAGTGTAACGCTGATTTGATAGGGTCTGAATAACAGTTTTCGCAGGAGGAACGGCAGGTTGTCGGCTCGCACATCAACTTGCGCATTCCCCAACGGCGCCGTCTGTGTTGGTGGTTGAAGCCGGTGTCCGCCCAGAAGGGAAATTTCTATACGAGCCTTTCCATCGATATACACCGTCGGTGCTCCGTCCAGATTTGGACTATGGCTACGCCTCCAAGCCACAGGAGGAGCTGAACAACAGGTCGATCCCTTACACCAGGGGTAAAGGCCTGGGTGGTAGCAGTATCATGAATTTCGCAGTGTATCTTTACGGATCGCAAGAGGACTACAACCGTTGGGCCGACTTGGTCGGGGACGACAGTTGGAAGTGGGAAAATACCAAGAAGTCGTTCCATGCCATTGAACAATACGACTTCCAGCACGCAGCCCGCTATCCGCATCTGGCGAAGCCGGAGTTGAAGGACCATGGGCAGGACGGCCTGGTAAAGGTATCGCTGCCGCCGCAGCTCGAGGAAGGCATCGAATCCACCATGGAGGCACTCCTGGCAAGCGGCGAGAAGTTGAACCCCGACCCCAATTCTGGAAACCCCATTGGCGTCTCCATCTTTCCCTCGTCGTACTCCAAGGACGGTCGAACGACGAGCGCTAATGCTCATCTGCTGAACCCGCCCCGCAACCTCACTATCTGGACGGGCGAGCCAGTATACCGACTCTCATTTGACGGGAGCAAAGTGGTGGGCATCGAAACAGCAGGCGGTAGGAAAGGTTGGTTTCCATGGGAAGAAGACGTCACCATGAATAGGGCTAACTTGACCTTAGCAACCTCGAAGAAGGAAGTCATTCTCTGTGGCGGCTCCATCGACACTCCCAAGTTGTTGCTTTTGAACGGCATCGGGCCTGCAAAGGAACTGGAAGCTCATGGCATCAACGTGGTGAAGGACCTGCCTGGAGTCGGTAAGCAACTGCACGACCATCTCCTGGCTTTCCTTTGCGTAGAAGTCGACGACGCTCATAATAAACGGCACGCCTTTGAGACGAGCGAGGAGTTGATGAGGAAAGCGGAAGAAGACTGGGCGAAGGATAAGACTGGGGAACTCGCGCTCTACAACAGCGCGTTGTGGGGTGGGTTCTTCAAGCTGCCTGGGCTGGAGGATACGGAGGAATTCAAGGCCCTGGATGCGGGCACGCAGGAGTACCTGTCACGGGATACCGTCCCAGCGTTCGAGTTCATCGTACAAAGCGTCCTGTTCCCGCCAGGGACGAAGCTGCCAGAGGGAAGCAGCTATCTCACCGCAATTGCGTTCATGATGAACGAGCAGGCGGAGGGATCGGTCACGCTCAGCTCGGCCAACCCCGAGGACAAGCCCGTCATCGATTTGGCGTACCTCGAGCACCCTTACGACAGGCGAGTCATGATAGAGGCCATACGAGCGACTTGGACAAAGGTATATGAAAATGCCGAAGTCAAGAAACACATCAAGAGCACTCTTTTTGGACCGAAGAGCCTTTCCGATGAGGACATTGACGCATTCATGCGGGACGCTGTGTCGACGGTCTGGCATGCAAATGGCACTGCCATGATGGGCAAGAAGGAAAATCCTCTGGCCTGTGTCGACAAAGACTTCAAGGTGTTCGGGGTGGACGGACTGCGGGTGGCGGATCTCTCCATCTGCCCTGTCATGACCAAGTGAGTTTTTCGTTTCGCATGTGGTGATTTCGCAAGGGTGCTAACCGGTGGCAGCAATCACACGCAGGCAACGGCCTATCTGGTCGGCCAAAAGGCGGCGGATAGGCTGATTGCAGAATATAAGCTGTAGATGATCGATGGTAGAAATGAAAGATGCAGAAGAAGGAAGTGTGGCGGTGCGGGTAGAGGAGGAGGTGGTTGCTGGGACGATTGCTCGCTTATCTATACGGGAGGGGACGCGGATGCGACAACACACGACATCATCAGCAAGCACAACACGGGTTTCGAATCTCCACTACTGACAGTTAGCCATCCAGTTTTTCAAGCAATAGTTTGAATCATTTATTATTATCTTCTCCAAAACAAGGAATCAGCCTCGGTGCGCACGGAGCCGTGTGACAGTGAAACCGGAAAGCAGGTGGTTGGGCCCAGCCACCCAAGTAAACTTCCCAACCCCATACAAATCCAAGTAGACATTTCCTTGTGCACCGCGAAAAAGCTCCACTTCCATTCCTCTCTCCTCTCCTGCGCATTCTATTGCACCCTCGATATTCTGTCCCCTCGCTGACTTGGAACCTCGTGGGATTGCATTGCATTCCCACCATCGAAAGCTTCCTTGGAGCTCTGCCAGGTCGCACACAGCCAATCACCGCCCTTGCGCAACCCCGCCAGCTCAACATCGATATCTCACCTTCACCCGGATTCCCTCACCGCCGAACCTGCTTGGAGAGACGTCCCTCTTTCTTTCTGCAGCGCGCGGCAGTGCCTCGCTCCGACCCTTCGACATTATGAGACCTCTCAATGGGGCTTCCTCGACCCTCGCGCTCTCCATTGCGATTGCCGTCCTGCCCGCAACGATAGCGAAGCCTTACCCCGTCCATATCGGAGACTACCAGCAGCTGCACAACGAGTCACTGGTCGACAAAAGGCAACAGAACTGCGCCCTCTGGTGCGGATGGGATTATACTTTATGCTGTCCTGCCGGCACCGTCAAATGTGGCGTCAATCCGCAAAACAACCAAGCCTTTTGCGACTCTGGGAATGGTGCAGTACCACAGAACAGTGGTAGCGGAAGCTGGCAGTTCTATACTTCGACGTGGGTCGAGACGGGCACCGTTACGAAGACCTCCGTATACAGCTCATGGCTGGGAGTGACTCCCGGTCCTACGGCCAACAGCTGTGGAGGCGCCCGAGTCCAATGTGGAGGAGGATGCTGCGACAGCGGATACTGGTGCGCCAACGAAGAAACCCAGCAATGCAAGTTGATCGGAGGATCCTCTTCACCTGGTATCGTCCCGGTTCCCGTCCCTACAGGGACCGGCAAGCCTACCGCGACGGTTCCGTTCAAGCCCCCGATCTCAACTGGAAACGCGACTGCAATTGGGCAAGACAGCGGCGGAGGCCTAAGCGGCGGAGCGATTGCCGGCATCGTCATCGGTGTCATTCTCGGCGTCCTCTTCCTGCTCCTCCTCTGTCTCTTCTGCTGTGCAAAGGCTCTGTTCGACACCATCCTCGCAATCTTCGGGTTCGGAAAGAAACGAAGGCATACTCACGAAGAAACCTACATCGAAGAGCGTCACCACAGCCACGGCGGCTCGGCCGCTGGTGGACGCCGTTGGTACGGCCAACCTTCCCGTCCAGCTCGCCCGCCTCCGAAGAAGGGTGGAGGTTTTGGCAACGCCCTGGGTATTGGTGCGGCTCTCGGTGGTCTTGCTCTCGCCTTGGGCTTGAAGCGCAGACATGACCGCAAGCACGACGACAAGAGCACTACCATCTCTGGGTCTTCCGCATATTACAGCGACTACACCAGTTCAAGTGAGTCTAGCTCTGGTACCCGTCTCTTTCGACCATCCTAACAATTCCACAGGCAGCGCAAGCTCTTCCGACCGTCATTCGCGTCCGACTCGACACTCCTCGCGGCGATGATACCCCACTGCTCCTCTCCGTGTACAACCACTCTTCATTTCTCGTACTTATGATTTTGCATGAAAGTTGCGGCGTTTCCAAGGCATTTCCATTCCTCGTTTTCTTTCTTCTCCAGGCGCGGGCTGAAACTTGTATCGGACGGACGCGCGGAGTGCCAGCAGGCGGCACCAGACCGAAGATGGACCGAGACATGGCGATTATGTGCCGGATGAAAAAAATATGACTTATGGGGTATGTAGATATGGATCCAACGGCCAAAGGCTGTTAATACGACGATTTCGAATGATGAAAGGCATTCCATGCGCCTTTAATAATTGTCTGTTCCGTGTTCTGCGTGGGTTGTCCGCATCCGTAGGGACTGTAGAATGCTTCAGGAGGCCCCTATGTCGACACCAAGTGGGAAAAGTTCCAGACATACCTGGGCATGTATGGCTAGAGATTTGCCAGCATGAGAAAGTTCCATGCCAGTAGGCTTCTGGTGAAAGATCGTGCCCACTCGCAGGCTGGAATTCACTTTCGCAGGAACGGAATGTACTTGTAGGAACTGTGGTGGCGGTCCGAGCGCTCCTGCACCTGCATCAGATATGCCAAGACATGAGTGGGATGAGTAACGCTAGCGCGGTCCGACGAGGCAGCTATCCAGCACCTTCTGCCCGCTCGCTCAGCCAGCAATTCCCACCACAAACACCCGACTTGCCCCCATCATTTCTTCTTATTTACAGCGTCCAGCGCGCTGCCAACGATCTTCCTTACCATTCGCGCCGTTTCCCGATCACAAAGTGCCTCTTGACGACCCTGTAACGTCATCGCCGGCCCCGCATCGAGCATCGAGCATACGATAGAATCGCAGCTTAGAAGCACAACCGTCGGCAAGCTGGGGAAGAGAAGGTATTCCGGAGAGGACCTAGGCAGTCCGCAGAAGAGGATCATGCCGGTGAGTTGGACCTCCCCCTCAGGGAGCATCTCTCCCTCACAGAGAGCCCCAGACACCGTTGTGCTGGTGGATTTGTAAACATCCGCCACCCCAACAATCAATCCTCCCCATTCCTCCAGTGGCCGACTGCTGACCTCTCCTCCACCAGGACAATATGCAACTCGACAATCCAGCGGCCGCCGCCGCTGCGGCCGAGCAGCTCAAGGAAGTCCAAGGCGAAATCGACGAGTCTCTCTACAGTCGTCAGCTTTACGTCCTTGGCCACGAGGCCATGAAGCGAATGGGCACATCCAACGTCCTCGTTGCGGGTCTCCGAGGACTTGGCGTTGAGATCGCGAAGAACGTCGCTCTAGCAGGTGTCAAGTCGCTGACTCTATACGACCCCAAGCCGGCGGCTCTTGCGGATCTCTCCTCACAGTTCTTCCTCTACCCTGAGGACGTAGGGAAGCCCCGCGCCTCCGTCACTGTTCCGCGAGTCGCCGAACTCAACCCATACACTCCGGTCCGCGAATTCCAGGGGGCGGATCTCACTTCTGATCTCTCCAAGTTGAAGCGTTTCGAATGCATTGTTCTTACGGACGCCTCGCTAAAGGATCAGATCACAATCTCCGATTATTGCCACGAGAACGGCATCTACCTCGTGATTACCGACACGTTTGGTCTGTTCGGTTACATCTTCACGGATTTCGGAAAGAACTTCACGGTTGGTGATCCGACCGGCGAGAACGTCAACAGCGGGATCATCGCCGGAATCACTTCCGACGGCCTGGTGTCCGCATTGGATGAAACGAGACATGGCCTTGAAGATGGCGACTACGTAACATTCTCTGAGGTGGAAGGCATGGAAGGTCTGAATGGCTGCGCCCCGCGCAAGATTGAAGTCAAGGGCCCCTATACGTTTTCGATCGGCGACGTTTCCGACCTTGGCGAATATAAGCGCGGAGGACAATACACACAGGTCAAGATGCCAAAGATCCTCGACTTCCAATCCTACAGGGAACAGCTCAAACAACCTACTCATGTGATTTCCGACTTCGCCAAATTCGACCGCCCAGACCAGTTGCACATTGGCGTCCAAGCCCTTCACGCGTTCGCAGACGCCCACAACGGACAATTTCCACGCCCCCACCATGCCGAAGACGCCGCCGAGCTATTCAAGCTGGCTCAGGAACTTGCTTCGCAAAAGGAGGACAAGGTGGAACTTGACGAGAAGCTCCTAACGGAGCTTAGCTATCAAGCACGCGGAGATCTGAGCCCGGTCGCGGCATTCTTTGGAGGTATGGCTGCCCAGGAGGTGCTCAAGTCTGTGTCCGGAAAGTTCCACCCCATCGTACAGTTCCTCTACTTCGACTCTTTGGAAGCGCTCCCTGCCGAGTCGTCTCGCTCAGAAGAGCTCTGCAAGCCGATCGGCTCGCGCTATGACGGTCAGATTGCAGTCTTCGGAAAGCAGTTCCAGGACGAGATCGCGAATGTGAAAGAGTTCCTTGTTGGCGCCGGCGCTATTGGATGTGAGATGCTGAAGAACTGGGCGATGATGGGCCTGGGAACCGGGCCAAACGGTAAGATCACCGTGACCGACAATGATTCCATCGAAAAGAGCAACCTCAACCGCCAATTCCTCTTCAGGCCGGCAGATGTCGGCCATCCCAAGAGCACTGCGGCTGCGAAAGCTGTTGTGGCGATGAACCCTGATCTGAAGGGGCATATTGTCCCTCTGCAGGACAAGGTGGGGCCTGAAACCGAACACGTCTTCAACGAGGAGTTCTGGGAAAGTCTCGACGCCGTCACAAACGCCCTGGACAACGTCGAAGCCCGTACATACGTCGACCGCCGATGTGTATTCTTCCGGAAGCCTCTACTCGACAGTGGAACCTTGGGCACCAAGGGCAACACGCAGGTCATTATCCCGCACATCACCGAATCATACTCGTCGTCGCAGGATCCCCCCGAGAAGTCATTCCCAATGTGCACCCTGCGCAGCTTCCCCAACCGTATCGAGCACACCATTGCTTGGGCCCGCGAAATGTTCGACGCGTTCTTCGTCAAGGGCCCTGAAGCCGTCAACCTGTATCTGACGCAGCCCGACTATCTCGGTTCCACTCTGAAGCAGGCCGGAAATGAGAAGCAAACGCTGGAGACGCTGCGGGACTTCTTGGTGACAGAGAAGCCGCGAACCTTTGACGACTGCATCATTTGGGCGCGCATGCACTTCGAGAAGGCCTACAACCATGCTATCCAGCAGTTGCTATATAACTTCCCGAAGGATGCAACGACCGGTTCTGGTCAGCCGTTCTGGTCTGGACCCAAGCGCGCACCCGATCCGCTCAAGTTCGATTCCTCGAACCCGACGCACTTCGGCTATGTGGAAGCTGCCGCCATTCTGCACGCCTACAACTACGGTATCAACTCTAATGGAGTTGACAAGGAGCACTACCTGCGTGTGCTCGACGACATGATTGTTCCAGACTTCCACCCTGATCCGACAGTCAAGATTCAGGCCAGTGATGCCGACCCGGAGCCTCAGCCTGGTGCCAACCAAGATGGCGATATCCTTAGCGACATTGTGTCCAAGCTCCCTGATCCCAAGTCGCTCGCCGGTTTCAAGCTCGAGCCGGTTGAATTCGAAAAGGATGATGACACCAACCATCACATCGATTTCATCACAGCAGCCAGTAATCTGCGTGCAGAGAACTACAAGATCGAGCCTGCTGATCGGCACAAGACAAAGTTCATCGCCGGCAAGATCATTCCTGCCATTGCCACCACCACGGCATTGGTTACCGGTTTGGTGAACCTGGAGCTGTACAAGGTCCTCGATGGCAAGACCGATATCGAACAGTACAAGAATGGTTTCGTCAACCTGGCGCTACCTTTCTTCGGCTTCAGCGAGCCTATTGCTAGCCCCAAGGGACACTACATCGGCAAGGAAGGTGAAAAGGTCACGGTCGACAAGCTGTGGGATCGGTTTGAGGTTGATGACATCACGCTGGAGGAGTTCGTTGAGCACTTCAAGGAGCTGGGGCTCGATATCACCATGGTCAGCTCCGGAGTGAGCTTGTTATACGCTTCCTTCTACGGCCCGTCGAAGTTGAAGGATCGCCTCCCGCTTCCGTAAGTCTTTGTTCCCCTGGGCTTTCCTAATACTTGTGCTAACCACTTGCAGCATGACCAAGGTCGTCGAGCTCGTGTCTAAAAAGCCGCTTCCAGATCACCAGAAGAATGTCATTTTCGAGATCACGGCCGAGGATCAGAGCGGGGAGGATGTGGAGGTTCCGTATGTCATGGTCAAGCGGCAGGTATGAGTTAGGGACATTCCACGTTTGCAGCGCCTGGGTAGATTTAGGGCCGACTTTGGATGTAAGGCAAAGGAACGGCCCGAGGATATCCATAGATGAGTTTGAGTTTTGGAATTCAACAATAGAATTGTTCGTCCATGCTAAATGTGCGGATTGAGAGGTGCTCGATGCGTGAGGGCCTCGCTGGTGGCGGGAGAGGAATCTGACTCCGAGCTCACAATGTTTGGGAAAGTCACGGTCCGACCCATCATTCTATGGCGAATCCACTCTGTGCGCTTGTCTCCAAGCCCTGGATGCAGAGTCCATTCATCCTCTAGCGCCCTTGTCATCAATATAGTGGGGAATTCTAAGGCAGCAGCCTGGCGGCTGGTCTCCGAAGTCTATGGTTTTCTTCCATAACCCCATCGCTCTTGCGGCTACTTAGGATGTGGTTCTGAATGGGTTATATCGAATATAACCCCAGACGAGTCGAAAATCGTAGAGGATGGCACGCAGGACTCAAAATGGATCAATATTTCCGATCTTGTGTAGGATGTGATCTTTTCGGGTCATTATCTGGTTGTTTTGACCACCTCCGAGACTCCGGTTATAGGCATTTCGAAGTTGCTGGGTAGCTGCGGGATCGATTGGAAGCGCTAGCGCACTGCAGTCGAATTCTTGGCGGCAGCAGGTGCCCGATCCCTGCGCCCCATCGTGGCGCCGGTGGCGGGGAACATTGATTATCAAGCCGTGGAGAAATAATCCATCGGGTTGTACTCCGTAGCAGCCCTCTTGCACCATCACACTCATTCAATCGATTTCACAATGGCGCCCTCGCTGGAAGAGCCGACGCAAGTAGATTTGGATGCACCACTGAAAAAGAAGCCCGACCTTGTCGCGCCGGAACCTGGTATGTTTGTCTGCACATTCAAGATGTCCACGTCTATGTCTGCCATGGCATGACTCTAACACCTCCCTCCAGAACACTGTCCCGGCCCCGAATCACAGCAAGCCGGTACGGCAGACTCCTGCGCCGGATGCCCCAACCAACAAATATGCGCCTCTGCACCCAAAGGCCCAGACCCGGACATCCCCATCATAACGTCGCGCCTCTCCTCCGTCCGCCACAAAATCCTCGTCCTCTCCGGTAAAGGAGGCGTGGGCAAATCCACCTTCAGCAGCATGCTCTCGCACGGGTTCGCCGCCAACCCAGCGTTCACGGTCGGGCTCATGGACACGGATATCTGCGGGCCGAGCATACCCAAGATGATGGGCGTCGAGGACGAGACGATCCACGTGACGAGCGCGGGCTGGGAGCCCGTGTGGGTGAGCGACAACCTGGGGGTGATGAGCGTGCAGTTCATGCTGCCGGGGCGGGACGACGCGGTCATCTGGCGGGGCCCGAAGAAGAACGGGCTGATCAAGAAGTTCCTCATGGACGTGGTGTGGGGGGATCTGGATTTCTTGGTCGTGGACACGCCGCCTGGGACCAGCGACGAGCATTTATCCGTCAATTCGTTCCTGAAGGAGAGTGGGGTCAGCGGTGCGGTGGTGGTGTCGACGCCGCAGGAGGTCTCGCTGTTGGATGTGCGCAAGGAGATTGATTTCTGTCGGAAGGCGAAGATCCCTGTACTGGGTATCGTGGAGAATATGTCTGGGTTCGTGTGCCCCGGGTGTAAGCACGAGAGTCAGATCTTCAAGCCGAGTACGGGGGGAGCGAGGAAGCTGGCGGAGGAGGAGGGAATCCCATTCTTGGGCGCTGTGCCATTGGACCCGAGGATTGGCATGGCGTGTGATTATGGGGAGTCGTTTTTGGATGCGTATCCGGATAGTCCGGCGTGCGATGCTATTCGGCAGGTGGTGAGGAATGTTGGGGCTCAGTTGGGGTTGAAGGGGGAGGATGTTACGGGCGAGGCTTAAAGGGTTGGTTTAACTCTGCATTGGGGGCATCATTTGGATCGGCGATTGCATTGGGCGGCGTTTGGGAATGGATCAACAGTTCAGTATCTGATATCATGCTGGAATAGGTGGTACAAGATGTAGTTAGGTAGTGCTGATAGAGTATTCCGGGATTCCACAGAGTACTTTTACTCAAATATGCTTTATATTCCGCATCATCCGCAACTCATCTCAGCTTCTCCATGGCCACCTCCCTGAGCACCGCACAGCCACTGATTATCGTCATAAGAACTGCGCCACATCCCCCCAGCCTCACGCGCTCGAATCCACTTGGTGCAGGAGCTTGGGCCACCTGTGATCTGGACCGGGATCAGATGGTTGAGGCCTTCATGTTTGGGGGCCGCGAGGGCTGAAATGCCAACGAGACGTGCACAATAGAAATGAAATAGAGATGCAGAGGATCTAAATGGTAGCGCTCACAGCAATGCGTACATCACATGTATCTACAATTCGTAACATATGTATCCGTATAAAACTTTCGAAACCGATCTACAAACTACCCCAGGGCTGCGCGACGATGTCATGGATGTCATGGGCTGGCTAGCGGCAACCCCAGCCACCTTGGCGTCCAGATGAATGGCACGACTCGCACTCCAATCTCCCTGTTGCTGATCAGGGCAAGCTGGGAATACTTTATGAACTGCGCCCTCCCCGCGCCTCGAGATCAGCTCAGTCCTTGTTGTTTTCACTTTTGTCCAAATCCCGCCTCCTTGCCGTTGCGCAATCGCCAAGTAGTGTACCTGTTGCTCAGGCGTGCGGTTGCGATCCCTCAGCTGAAGTCCTGTTTGCGCCGCGCCTTGTGGTGTAGGGAGTGGTAAGAAAATTGACTTGAGTGCGCTTGGACGTAGGCGCTGATCTTGAGCTTCACAGTCTCCGTAAACCTCATATTCGCGACTAATTCGAGATACCCCAGAAGCATACTCCACAATGGCCGACCTGACCCACACCCAACACGCCCAAGCCGGAGTCGAAGGACTCGGAACCGGCCCTGCGGCCGACTATACTCCCCACAAAGTCGACATCATCTGCGGTCCACTCCTCAACTACAAACACATGAGCGGCGTGGAAAGCGGACGTCCGAACTGGCATGGAAGCGTCCTCGTCGTTGCTACACCCTGTCAGCGCAACCCCGAGTTGACGCTTGCGCCTCTGGGAGCAGTCCGCGCGGAAGACTCGCACGCGTCGTTCTCGGGCTCCTGTTCGGAAGTCGTCAAGGGAGAGAAGCTATACGAAGATTCGGCGAAGGCATTCTGGCGATTCCGCATACATGTTCCCTTCCAGCCGTTCGAGTCGCGTTGGGAATACAAGTTCAGAGGATTGGACCATGACAGGGAGTCCACACCGGAGAAACCACAGATCTTTGCTGTGCCTTCCATCGACCAGTCTATGCGCATACTTTTCCACTCGTGCAACGGATTCAGCGTGGGTACCGATGAAGATTCATGGGCTGGCCCGGCGCTCTGGAACGATGTCCTGCGCTACCATGAGGAGAAGCCCTTCCATGTCATGATTGGCGGCGGCGACCAGATTTACAACGACGGGGTGCGTGTTGACGGGCCTTTGAGGCCATGGACGGACATTGGCAATCCACACAAGCGACACGCCTATCCCTTCCCCGAGAAGATGCGCGAGGAGTGCGACGAGTACTACTACAAGAATTATGTCCGCTGGTATGGGCAAAGTCCGTTTTCGACTGCCAATGGGCAGATCCCGCAGCTCAATATTTGGGATGATCATGATATCATTGACGGGTTCGGCTCTTATACGGATCACTTCATGAAGTGTGCTGTTTTCAGGGGTATCGGTGGCGTTGCGCACAAGTACTACCTGTTGTTCCAGCATCATATTGCCCCACCCAAGAGCACGTATACCACCGACGCACCTAAGACGATGGACGTTGGCCCAGATGGCGCAACTGATCCCGTCCAGCTCGAGCAGACGTTCGTCATGACCAACGACGAAGAAGATCCCTCGTACATCATCGGCGACCAACACGGCCCCTACGTCGAAGAGAAGAGCCGCAACATCTACTGCCAACTCGGCGCTCGCATCGCCTTCTGCGGCATCGACGCGCGCACAGAACGGACCCGCCACCAGATCAATTACCCGGAAACTTACACCAAGATCTTCGACCGTCTCAACAAGGAACTCACCTCAAACCGCAACATCAAGCACCTCATTCTCCTCCTTGGCGTCCCCATCGCCTATCCCCGTCTCCAGTGGCTCGAGAATATCTTTTCCAGCCCCATCATTGCGCCCATCAAGTTCCTGAACAGACGATTCGGCTTCGGCGGCAGCCTCTTCAATAAGTTCGATGGAAACGTCGATCTGCTCGATGATTTGGATGACCACTACACCGCGCATCAGCACAAGCGCGAGCGCAGGGAGCTCATCCATATGCTGCAGAATCTGGCCAGGCTACATAGCGTGCGCGTCACCATTCTGGGTGGAGATGTCCATCTCGCGGCCGTGGGACGATTTTACTCGAATCCAAAGCTGGGAATTCCGGCAGAGCAGGATTACAGGTACATGCCCAACGTGATCAGCTCGGCGATAACGAACAAACCACCTCCACCAGCCGTCGCCAACCTCCTCGCGCGACGCAACAAGATCCACCACCTGGACCACGACACGGACGAGACGTTGCTCGAAATCTTCAATCGCGACCCAGGCAAGGGTGAACAGGGGGCCAACGGCAATGGCGTAACCAACGGCGAGCCCGCACACGACGGCAAGGTGAGCAAGAAAACGAGCGACAAGAACCACGCGACCATGCCCTCGAGGAACTACGCCATCATCGCGGAATCCAACCCGTCGCCCACGCTTTCCCCGTCCGCCCAAACACTCGCGCCACCCGGCACGCCCGCCGGCGGCGCTCCTTCCGTTGCCCCATCTTCAGCACACACGTCGCCGCCTCCTGACGAGAAGTACAACCACCGCAAACCGATCCACGCGGGTGAGCAAGGAGCGGGAACGGATCATCCTGCCGCACAGGGATTGACGGCTACGGGGCTGTGCGGGCCGTATGGGTTGGATGTTACGCTGAGGGTGGAGGTCAGCCAAGGGGACAAGGCGGGGAGGACGGATGGGTATGGGTTTAGTATTCCTGCTCTGGAGGTGGGGGGCTTTGTGGATCAGGGGACGCGGTGGTAGTCTGGTAGGAGGAAGTACGTATTTGGAGGTGTTTGGGGTGTACTGAGAATCAGGAGTTCCCGGCTCGGATCGGAGCGATGAAAGCGTCATATGATGAATACCCGGCTTTTCTTTTGTGTTTATCTTTCGTTCCCCAGCGTTTCTCAGTTCTTGTTCTTGGGCTTTCTGTTCATCGCAGTCTGTAGGAATAGCTTGTACAAGCGCGTAGCTTAATCCTCTCGCTGGTTCGTTCTCTTCCCGATGCTGTAGCAATCTTGTACATTAATATCCCAGCATGCGTTTTCCACATTAGGCGTACGACTAAAAAGAATCCAGAAGAAGCTTTCCTATATATGCTTCCTTCCCTGGTACATACACGAAGCCAATGCACTAAAGTGCTCCGTGGCATGTCTCGTGTATCCGGGTAGGCATCGATTCACCTGGACTACATAGATGGTTCCAAATAAAAATTCAACTGCAACATTTGGAAATCCATTTCATTCGACTCATCTCTTTCTCATCGTTCACCAAAGGTGCTATTCCAGAGACGTCCACGTGACGTATTAGTGACAGCCACGCCAAGCCCACCTATTCCGCATCCGCTCCTTCCCCTGGTCCTTCCCCAGAAAAGACCCCGGAAAGACAGCTGCTGGGCATCATCGCATCGGCACGCGCCTACTCCCAGCAGCCGCGGCATCGACTCCGACTACTCCTCCTCCCTTCACAAGCATCACTTCGCCCCATCATTTGCCTTGTATTGCGATATTCGTCCGTCCAATAACCCCCTGGAATTCCACCGCAATTTGGGGTTCGCGAGAGCTATATATCCCTCGTGGAACCGCACACTTCAGCCTGCAGGGGAGAAATTACAGGCGCCACTTTCGCTCAACCACCGCGAGGGGAGACAGCCTTGCGAGGTTGGAGTCTCCTATACGTCCGGCGATAATATTGCGACCTGTTCCAGCTTAACGAAGTCCACGTCGCCTCCTGCGATCGCTGCTCAAGAACGAAGGAAAGGAGATTGCTCGGCCGTCGTGTTAAGGGGAACCGCCCCATACCTCCGTCGACTTCTTCCTCGACCGTTTCGACCCTTTCGCTCCTATAATTCCACATACGCCACTCGCATTTCCCGCCATGCCGAAGTCTCGCATGCGTCTTTACGTGCTCACCGCACTCCTCATCATCGGCGTTATAGTATATGTCAAGCGCGGAGCCGAGCAAACAATTTCATCGGACTACTACACAAAGACACAGGAAGCTTTGCAAGCAAAAGAATACGCGGAGGCCGTGAAAGAGCGCGATGCAGCGAGTATAGGGGAGAGGCTAAAGGCCGCGGAAGAGGCCGCGAAAAAGGCGGCAGACAACAGGGGCGAGCGGTTTCTGAACTCCGTGGAGGGCAGCACCGACAGTGAGAAGAGCGTTGCGGGACGGGTGAAGCTCACGCAGCAGGGCGACGACAAGAAGCCTCAGGGGGTGGCCAAACAGGGGGGTCAGGCGCGGGGAAAGGATGCGTCGGAGTTGGAGAACGAGACGCTTGAGGATCATGAGGTCGAGGTCGAGTTGAATGCGATTCTCAAGAAGAGCCCAGGTAACGCCTTCCGAACCCCCCAACCTTTCCGGCCGTCATAATGTCTAACGTTTCGCTCCAGTCATCATCTTCTCCAAATCCTACTGCCCCTACTCCAAACGCGCAAAACACCTCCTCCTTCACCAATATAAGATCACACCGGCCCCCTTCGTCGTCGAGCTAGATCAACATCCCCTAGGACCCAAACTCCAAAACACACTGGCAGAAAGCACGCACCGTCGGACCGTCCCCAACATCCTCATCATGGGCCGCAGCATCGGCGGCAGCGACGAGATCGCCGCGCTCCACGAAGCCGGGAAGTTGGAGGAGACGATCCGAACTATGGGAGGCAGCCGCATCACGGAAGCAAAGCTGCTCAGCGGGAGTAATGCGGAAGAGAAACGGGACCCCGCGGCGTTGGCGCGACGGAGAAGGAAAGTGTAGGACCACTTAAAGGAGTTGCCGCTTCTCGTCTTGAGGTTGGTGTGCTATGTCGCCTATGGATGCGTCTTCATCCTCTTGGTGTACGTGATCAGCGGGTTGCTGGTGGAGTGCGCTCTTATTGGTGTAATCAAGATTTTAGGCCTCGCTGAGTGGGGACTGAGGGCCATGGCCATGTTTGTCGGCATGGCCATGGGGATGAACTTGATCGCAGCGTAAGCTCGTTCCAGCTGGGGAGGAGAAGGTGACTCTGTTTGTTGAGCGGCGTTTTGGAGTTTCTGGGCAACGGGAAAGCATTATTATGCATGGCCTTGGTATAGGCCGAGGAATCGGGTCAAGTAGCGCTCTTGGGGCGCCCTTCTTTGATGTTTGCATTATTTAATAAAGAGCGAAAAGCTTGTTCGGAGGTTGGCGGTTAGGTGCGTTGGTATACCCTGTATGAGGTAGTGGTGGCAGGTAAGAAGATTATATTCTTGGGTTGAGACATGGTGTGGCACTGAGATTTGGAGATGGAGGACGGACTGAGGATATTCTCATAGGTCTGATGGGCCGATAATATGACCAGATGTCAAGCCACCAAATGGAATCTCAGTGATGCAATGCGTATGGTTAACAAGCGGTCGCGTGCGTAGCCAGTGATTCTCCGGTGCGTGTAAGTAAGTTGTTAGTGCTTTTTTATTCCCAAGGAACTGGGAATTCCGAATAGGGACAGAGCGGACGTGAGGCACGCAACGCAACGTATATACCGGAATGCATTTGCAAAATACCAAATTCCGTCCATCGTACCAACAGTCCACCCGCCTCTACTACGCTACTTCTGTTAAAGCGGACACACAACACTCACTGTGTGACCCTAGATCATACCCAGGTTTCTATGCCGCGGTCGACGGGATCATTGGCCCGCAGGATTAGGCTATATCCATAAACCCTGACGCGCCTAGACCGCCCCGTATATATTGCCCGTGCTGCTTCAGCGCCGTCCAATCTTCAGCGTCCAACTTCCAGTTTCCTCCACTCTCACGATACAGGCAGGGACTTCTTTTGACCCAGATAGGCGCGGTTCGTAACTTGCGGCACTTTTCGCTACTACATCAATAAATTTTGACTACTCCAAAGGCTTACGAAATGGTTACTCTTGTCGAACTCCCACAGGAGATCTTGATCTCCATCCTGGAAGCTCTTGCAGACCAAGACATACGGTCTTTGTTCACGGCCCAAAGGACTTGCCAACTACTGCGTCTGGTTGTTGCACATATCATTACGGAAAACATGGCAAGCCACGGTATCGCAATTCACCATTTCCTTCAGTTACATTTCCTGCCAATAATGGACAGTTTGAAAGCTAGCCCTGAAAATCAGCCTACGTACATAGAGGGGTATAGTCCCTTCTATAGCCTGCCTTGGACATCAGATCCAGAAACGCGAATAAAGTACGAACGCGAGGAAGCGACATGGCGCCAAATTCCCCTAGTTTGGTCTTCAGGACATCTTGTGAAGCGTATGCATGTTATCCTTCAACGTTGCTATATTTGGGAGGATCACGTTACAGGATTGACTGGAGCTGATGTAGTTTTTTATTCGTGGGAAGAAGAGGGTGCACTACATTATTTCTACCCGCAAGGAATACCACTCGGCCTCTATTATGACTGCTTGCTCGGCTATTTCTCCGGCTACCTGAAAGGCGGATGGAAGCTGCTGCCTGGAAAGAGGGTCGACATGGAGGCCTGTCTACAGCTGGAAGATAGTCTCGGACAAACTACCAATGCTGAGGTCATGAAAACGCTGATCGATGACCATCAATATGCAGTACTAGTTCTTTTTGGGACGCCGAACAATAGAAAAAGAAGTAAAGATTGGACGGAGACATGGAGACCGTGCTATATCGGGGATGACTGGAACGCGGTGACAGCCTTTTGTGCGCAACGGCGTTTTACAAAGGAACAGTCAGAATTGTGGGCTGTAAAGCAATGGGAGTAGCTCGAAAGTCACTTCTCCAAACCTGTTTTTGCCTACGTCAAGTTCGATGAAGGTAATCCGAGAATATGTATTTATTATATTCAGGAGCTTTTATAAACAATGATTCCGTAGAGAATATCCTTCCTTCTCTACCAATTTTTCATTCCCCTTAGTGAAAACAAAAGTGCTAGTCAATTTTTCGACCTCTTCAGCCAGATTCCTAAGAGCTATGTTACAACCACATCACCTTGCTGGCAGCAACCTGTGGAATATCGGATACATAAATTGTGAGGTGTGCCACCTCAGGTTTGCCACTGGTTGTTGTTGGTGATTGCTTCGTACGATTGCTGCGCAATCGTACTCCTCATAGATCTCCTTTGTTTGTTGCTCTCATAGATATATGAGTCGTAGATTACGACTGCTTCCATAGATCATCACATTCATTTCAGTTCACTGCCGTCTCACATAAATGCACTGTTCTGTGAAAAGAAACTATCACAACTAGAAATGGGGGCGATATCTAGCCGGCAGATTTCACAATACCCGCTACGGTAGTGATCCAGAACTATCGAAGCCTTCGTTTCTCTCTAAAATTGTTGTCAATCATCGACCTCAATATGTGACACCAAAGTATCATCTCCTTGCGCTCAGCGACGATCTGCCCACTCGTTCTCAATATCCGTAGTCACCGTAATCAGGCCGTTTTGCGTCGGGGTAATACCCGCTGGGCCGGTGCTGGCAAATGCTAGAGAACCTGTACCGCTGCTTCCTGTCTCCTCATCCAGTTCTTTAAAGCCTTTACCGCGGGTGCTCAATTGCGTAAGTGGCAAGGAACCCGTCCCGGACCTGCTCTTTCCATACCCTGCGCTCCGCGAGCGGCCTCGACTGCTACTCTCTTTTCTAGAACCCTTAGGGAATAATGTTGTAACCCGTTCTAGCAGAGGACGGTAGGACAGGAGACATGCCGAAATCAGATATATGCCCGGTTCAAGCGCGGTCCAAATCAGAAGCTCTACTGCGTCCCAAGTGGTGTCTTTGAAGGAATTGGTGCGGACGAATGCATTGAACCTCATTATAGAGGTAACAAGGCCGCTAAATCGGGTCAGCACACAAACAGTGCCCATCTCTTCGGAGTTTTGCATTAGTGTCAACTCACCTGCTGCCGACAAAGAAGGTAAACGTGAGACCAATCTTGATGCGCCTGGTATTGTGGAGACCCCAGACTATTGGCAAAGGCAAAACCAGTATAATGACGTCTGTCACGATATTGGGAAATGTAGCCCACGTAAAAAACCGCTCTTTGTCAATACAGGTAGCCCCGGGAAGCCCTGGTTTGTAGTTGGCCTCAAAAGGGCGACATGCGGCAAGTACCACAATAGTGTTCGAGATTATTTGCCCCACGAGCACTGCGATAAGGATCCATATGATTATTCGGGCTGTGCGCACGGCGAAGACCAGCGCTGCCACCGTACAGTACTCCGCACCGTACAGGCCTCCTGTACGTTCGTGCGGATAGTAGGGGGAAATACGTG
>JAFHBW010000336.1:0-28177 GCA_019022765.1 Westerdykella sp. P71 | reverse complement strand
CGCACGTTCAATCAAAACCCCGTCCAGTCCAGTCCAGTCCCGCCCAGTCCCATATCAAATCCAAATAGAGGACCAACAAGAAACGGTTCTATGGGGAAAAAAACAAAGAAAGAAATAGAAGTCCCCGAGTACCCCTAATGCGCCGAGTAAGCAAGAGGGAAAATTGAAGAGAAAGAGAAAGATCCAAGTCGGCCTGACCGTCGCCGCCGTCTATGTTTCTGTTCCGTGCCGGCCTTGCCCCCGCCCATCTAGAATTCCTGAGAAGAGTGTGTTTCGCAACACCGGTCCGCGCAGCGTCGTGGTTGTGGTCGTGGTTGTGGTCGTGGTTGTGGTTGTGGTCGTCGGTCGTCCTCGTCGTACTACCCGTTGTCATTATCATCGTCCGCGGCATCGTCACAACTCCCTCTTCAACCCTCTACATAACCGCACACTTGCTACCCCCCGCGGGCTCACCGGGATTCTGGCTCTTCTCGATCTCGGCGATCATGAGGTCGAACGCCTTCTGGACGTTCTCGTTGTACCGGGCGCTGGCCTCGGTCCAGGCGCACTTGAACTCCTCGGCCAGGGCCTTGCCGTCGGCGGCCGTCACCTGGCGCTGGGCCGGGTTGAGGTCGGACTTGTTGCCCACGATGACGATGGGGACCCATTCGGTGCCCTGTATTGAGTTCGCCCGGTCAGTAATTGGTCTTTTGCTTTTTTTCGGCTCTCCGTAGGGCACATACCAGGTGGTTCAGGATCTTGTCGCGGATGATCCTTGCCATCTCGAAGCTCTGCTTGGAGGCGACCGAGTAGACAATCATGTAGCCGTGGATGCCGATGAAGTGCTTCGAGTTGAGAATGCTGTATTCATCCTAGAAGGAGGAGGAAGCAGAGTCAGCGGGTGGTTCCTCATAGCTTAAGAAGGTTCCTCGGCTCGCGATTCGAAAGAACCGAGGGAAGAGCGGAAACGAGGTAGGAAAATTAAAGAGACCGAAGGAGGATTAGAGGAGAGTGTTCAAGATCCTCGTCAGATTCCACTCAGAAAGGAAAAACTTGGAAACGTATGCGGCGGGTATAACAGAAGGGAAGTCTGATGGGCAGTCATGACGCAAGGGCAACGCAGATCCAACCCAGCACCCTTCGCCGAAAGAAATCTCCCAACAGCCCAAAATTGAACATTTTTTTCAACTCACCTGGCCAGCGGTATCGATGATCTCGGTCGCGAACTCCTGGTTCTTGTAGCGGATGACCTTGCTGAAGGTGTTTTCGATGGTGGGGTAGTAGCTCTCGACGAAGTGGCCGTCGACGAATTGGACCGTGAGACTGGATTTGCCTGTTCGGGAGGAATCAGATGTTAGCCACTGGATATATGGATTGGGGATTGAATGCGCCGTTTGTCCTTTTCTTTTTCTTTTTTTATGGTTTACTTCTTCTTCTCTTCTTTTGACTTGTCAAGTGGTGATGGCTACGTACCGACGGATCTGCTGCCGACAATGGCGATCTTGCGCTGCTTGGGCGCGGGCATGTTGCTGGAGGGTGGTGCTGGGGTCGGATTCGGATCCTTGGGAGCTCGCGAATTGGCGGAGCGGGACGCCAGAATGGATGTAGGAGGATTGAGACGGGAAGAAGAAGAGCGAGAGAGCAGCTGGGGGGAGCTGGAGAGTTGGAGAGTAGAGAGCAAAGAGCAAAGAGCAAAGAGAGCAAGGAAGTTGTGGGTCGGGAGAAGGAAGAAGGAAGAGCTGCTGATGCCTAGGTACGGGAGACGGAAGAAGGTGGAGGGTCGGGGAGGAGCTAGCTCCAAGCTTTTAAGGTACTTTGTCGGGCCCTGTTCCCTGTCCCCACAGAACTTCAACTAATGGAAGCCCAAAGTTAGTTTAGCGGGCAGTTCAGAGTTCTGTTCTTCTTCCGCTAGAAGCAAATGGCTCGGTCGAGTAATAGTCTAGTGGTCGGACGAGGAATCCGTAGTGCAAGTGCCCGGATTATCTTCTTGCGGCGTTCGGCGGACGCGGGGGGAATCGCGGTGTTGATGCCCGGAGGTGGAGCGGAGGGGTCCTGAGTAAGCTCTCAACTCAACTCTCTTGTCTTGCAAGTAGTTAGTAGTGCAACAAAGAGGAGCAGCAGTATTGGGGAGAGGGGGAACAAAAGGTGGAGGCAAAAAAAAATTATAAAAGCAGACCTAGAAACAAGGGAAAGGCCAGAAAAATACATCTTCCGACAAACCCGCTGCCCTGACAGTGACACCCCGACTGCCCTGAGTCGTTCACCACGCTACAACGGGTATGCCGTCATGGGCTGCGCAGGCATGGCGGGCTCTCCTTCATCTATCTCCACTATGGTTGGGCCGCTCCTCCATTCACGGTACGTAATGCTAGAATGCACCGCTAGGGGGCCTGCCAACTCGCAAAGAGTCGCAGTTCTGGGCCCTCGAACCCGTCTTAATTTGTTTGTCTTGTACTGTCGATAGTACATTCTCGTCCAATGGTCCCGCTTTCAGCAGAGAAAGGGAACATTATAGCAGCGTTGGACGGATTCCCGTCACAATCACTCATTATTGTTCCCCCGTCCCGTCCTCCCGACCCCTTTTTACCCGACCAGAGCCTAGAGGACCTTGTCTGTGTAATAGGATGGGTAGGAACAAGTCTGGTAGAACGTACGGAATACAACCCCCCGTCTTTCACATGCCCCTCCCTCAAACGGCTTTTCCACCTCAAAACGGCGCATCTACCGCATCGTCACCGCCATGCGGTCATGGTCCCATCGCCGGGAAAATTAGATTGCGGAACCTGCATGGAAGCCCGCCAGAAGCTCCCGAGGTCGTTTTCAGTGGCACCCCGGCACACCCGGTAAAGAAAGCGGCCAGCATCCCTCTCGAGGCAAAATACAAAATCCCCGTCACCGTAACCGTAACCGCAACACTGGGATTTGTATCATAGATTATGTTCAGACATTATTCAGCCCTAAATCGGGACCCTGGATGTTGCATGTTACGGTAGATTGGACTGTTTAGCCAGTAGCACACATCCTTCACCTGTACAGCAACACAGCCTGCTGCTTGCCTACTTTGTTCCCCTTCCGCATGTTCCTGCATCGGCTCCAAACGACGCCGGTACTGATTGACAGCCCGTATATATAGAATACCCCGTTGAAAAGCCTAAACAAACATCCAGAAAACACTCAACCGCACCTCCCAACCCAAGTTCGTTCCGTTTATCCAACCCAACTCAGCCCGTGCCTCCGTTTCCGGCGCCCGTAAATAGAAAAAGTCGGGCAAAAAGAGAGAAAATCCGGGGTATCTTTTCTTGAATAACCAACCATGCCAGCCAAACGCCTCCGTCCGTGACGCAAGAGAAACACATGTTGCATGTGCATGGGCGTTATTTCCATGATCCCCAACCCCACACCTGCAGATGCGGTGAACAACACCAATCGCTCGTCGCCAATTGGCAAAATTTACGAGTCTGCTTGCTCCAGTCTCCGGACTACCTGCATCAATCGCTTCGTGTAGTTCTGTGACACTTCACGGCCCTCGGCGCCGTCGAATTGGCCCGTCATCTGGTCCACCCGTTCGTGCAAGCTGACGAACTCCTTGACCTTCTCGATCAGGAGGTCCAGTCGTTGTCCAGGAAGACGTGACCGGATCTTCTTTCGCACGACGTTGTTCAAGCAGAGGTTGCCCAACAGGACGGTCAAATACCCAACGGGAATATTGGCCTGCGATTCTTCTACCGAGTCGGCCTAATCAGACGTCAGTATCGTGTCTGCCATGCTCCGTCTACACAAGCGGAAGCTTACCTGTGCAGCCCGTTCGGACCCTTCAAGGAATGTGCCCACGAGCGCGTCGATCGACCCATCCCCGTTGGCTACCACCTTCACCCGCGCCTGATTGCTGAATTCCGCAATGTTGATCATCGCCCCCAGGCACAGAATGAGGTCCTCCCTGGCCTCCGTCTCTTCGTCTGCAGCCTTATTGGCTAGTCGCAAAAACATCCGATTGATAAATCCAACCAGCGATTGGACGAAGCCATGTCGCGCAAAGACCTCGCACGCCTTCGGTTTGTTGTTCGTAAGTAAAATGCATAGCCGCGTCGCCAGCTTGATAGCAGACGACTCGTCCCCGCCATACAACGTCGCAGTCGTCTCCGCCACCCGCTCAAGCACACTATTTGACCACGTAGTCTGATGGCTCGCCGAGATCGACAAGGCTTCCATGATGGAGAATGCCATACTCAGGCTCAGAACATCCGGTGACGTCCCTTTGCAGGAGGTGGCTGCCACCTGCAGAAGCTTGTGAACCACTACCTCCGACACGAGAGTCTCTGTATTACCCGCCTTTCGGAGGCCCAGTACTAGAAGTTCCAAGGTCCTGAGCGCCACAAGCTGCGGTGTAACCTGTTCGGGCGTGCCAGATGACCACAGTGTAAACCTCTGTACCATAGTCCGGAAATTATTCACGGATTCGCGTCCGATCATGGACAGATTCGTCTTTCGCTCTTTGGCAATCCTGTTGATTTCCGTATCCAGATCCAGGTGGTGTTCCAAGGTCGTCAAAATGCCGCATTTCCAGATCTCTTCAAGTATGGCGGCATTGGGCCCAGCTTCCAGAAGCTGCCCAACGGCAACCATCGCTGCAAAATCAAAAATGACCTCACCAGTGTATCCAATACTCTCCAGAAACTGCTGGAGCAAGGCGGATTCAAGGAGATGTCCAAGGAACGACTTGTCCGCCATTCGCGTGCTGAAATCCAACATTGCACTTCGCCGAACCGATTTACCCAAGCCTGCCTTGTCCCCAATGTCGTCCACTGCCGTTTGGGCTTCCAGGCGGAACCGTTGGTCCTCGCCTTCCCTGCGCAGCGAATGCAAACCGCGCAGTTGGCTGGCTGGGTCGTCCTCCTCCTCGGACGATGATTCCTGCCCGTCGTTACGGCCATTCTGGTTGTAGCCCATGAGGTCATCCATATCCATCGCAGCCAGGAATTCGTCTTCTGGGTTCGCTTCTTGACGGTAGGACCGTTGCCTAGCATACGTAACCTTGGTCTCCATGTTCTGAGAGGACTGAGATTGGCTGGGACCAATGGCCTCGGCGTCCATGTTAAGTGCATCAATATCCTGATCAACCTCGTCGTCCGATTCGACCTTGGTCCCATGCAAAGGAGCTTGGGGAACCTCCTCTAATCCCTGCTCACTCTGGCTGTCACTGTCGCTATCCTCTTCAGAAACAGCGGCAGCCTGCTTCAAAGAATCAATAAGCCTCGCCTTACGAGTGTACGCCGACTGGGGAATGTCCGAAGCAGAACGGGCTAAGCCCGGTCTGCGGTCCGACAATTGTAGCCTTCTAATGCTCGGCATGCCTGTACTGGGCGCATCTGCGTCTGGAACAAGAGCGCTGAGAATATTCTTTTGGCGAGGGGTTACGGATCCCGCAGCCGAATAGTGGTGTCTTGTCGCAGGTGGCGTAGAAGGCTCCTGTACATCGTACATTGTTACATCCTCGCCATTGGTAACCGGTATGTCTCCCACGGCCAACGGTCCATTCAAAGATCGCACAGCAAGCATCCCGTTCAGCTTTGCTGGAGACGATGGAACGTTGTTCATCAACGGCAGCACAGTAGCCGTGGCAGTTCTCAAACGTGTTCGTCTAGGTTTGTTCACAACGTTCGTCGACGCCACGGTGCCAGCTGCTTGCTTAGATGCTACTCCATGCTCCCCCCTCTTCCTCATACCGTCGCTGGTTTTACTCTCCCTTGTTGCTCTATGGGGACTTCTGGCTGTGTCGTCAGTTTTGCTCCGGAGATCCGACTCCTTCTCCAGTCTTCTTGAGAGTGCATCCTCTTGCCTCTTGCGCTTTCTCGTTCCTGACTCGCTAAGCTCACCGAGACTCGACGCCGGCGACAGTGGTTGTCTGGATGCTGGTGTCTGTACTTTAGGACGCGTAAGTGGAGCGGGCTTTTGTCTCAGTGCGATAACGGGAGCTTCATCTCCGGAAGAGGGTACGTCAAATATGTCATGATTGGTGGCAGTTTTGGGAGGAATCTTGGAAGGAAGACGCGTCGCAGGATCCACCTTTTTCTGCACTGCGACAGCAACGCGTGGATGGAACTTCCGTGCCGTTGCAGTTGGGACGGTAACGGGGCCGTGTTTCATGCTCTGTTCTTTCCTCTTTTGAGTTGGAGCGACGTTTACTTCTGAGGCTTTCGGTTTCCGAGGCGGACTTGTCGGTGCCTTGGAGGAGGACGAAGGCTCCGGTTGGCGCGTCTCCACTCTACGTAAAGGTTGTGGTGTCTTTGAGCGCCGATGTTGAGGCTGCGCAACCTCCTCATCCGATTCGGGGACATCAAAGACAGCAGCTTGCGCCGGCTTCTTTGACAACTTTCTTGTAGGAGCTAGGACCGGCGCGGAGGGTCGCTCGTCGTCTGAGGGTACATCGAAGATGTCAACTTTCGGCGATGGTCTCGCTTTGCTCGTGCTTATGCTCCTCGAAGCGCTGGCTGCTTTCAATGAAGTCAGACGCGTTTGAGTGATGCGGGCAGACGTGTCGACGTGTTTGCGCGGTTGGTTATCAGAAGGCGCCTCATCATTCCATGATGTCTTTACCGAGGAATGTGAGGATTTCCCGTACGTAGCAAGGCGCTTGCGCCGGTGCGCCGTCGTAAAAGCTGAAGACATTGACTCCGCCATGAGAGGCAAGTTGCGGACCTCCGATGAAGTTCAGGTTGGGCGCATGTCGTATTTATTCGTCGCCGGATCGCAGACGTGGGGACGTGAAGGTGAGGGTGAAAGGGCCCTTTATTTTCTCGGGTTTGTGAAGGTTTGTTCGTGATTGTTTGGGTTTTGAGTGAACCTTCCAAGGTTGGGCGACCGCGATGACGGCTTCCCACAACAAGGTTGCGGATGCGGATGTGGCTCAGCGTGCCAAGATAAGTGTCCGCGGCTGCCCGATCGTGCGCTATTCTGGAAACGGAAAGGTGCAGCGACTAGATCGTCCTTCCCACCTGGACCATACTCGCGGAGCTCGCCGAGGGGTATCTGCACACGACACGGTAACACAACCTTCACAGCTTCACCCGCTTCCTCTTTACACTCTTCACCTTCACTTGGGCTGGCAGCTCTTGCCTCAGGTGCTTTGGGATTTCAACCCCCGGCGTAACTTCTCCAATCAATTCGACCATCTTCAAGTCCTCAACCCATCTCTCGAGGCACTATCATGTCTTCAGATAATACCGACTCCCAGCCTCCTACCCAGGCCGTAGGCCCCGCCTACCGACCTGTGACCCAGAAACCCACGGCCACTGTCTCCAACTCCCTATCGCACAGCAATGTCACAATTCTGCCCTCTACACCGCAGTTGCTATCATTACTAACGTAAGCTTTCCCAATCTCTCGAATACTGGTCTGAAGACAGATATTGAACCCAAATGACAGGATGATCCGTGACAAGAACACTGGCCGGGCAGATTTCATCTTCTACTCCAACCGAATCATCCGTCTACTGGTCGAGGAAGGCCTGAACCACCTCCCAGTAGTGGAGCACGAGGTCACCACCCCTGTAGGCCAGACATATTCTGGCGTCAAGTTCCAGGGCAAGATCTGTGGCGTCTCTATCATGCGTGCCGGCGAGTCCATGGAGCAGGGTCTTCGGGAGTGTTGTAGGTCGGTGAGGATCGGAAAGATACTGATTCAGCGGGACGAGGAGACGTCGAAACCGAAACTCTACTACGAGAAGTTGCCCGAGGATATTGCGGATCGGTGGGTTCTGCTGCTGGATCCTATGCTTGCTACAGGTATGTATTTTCGGGTCAACGTGTGTATTGTCTAGCTGACTTTTTCAGGCGGTTCGGCTCTGATGGCAGTTGAAGTGCTCAAGTCCAAGGGCGTCCCCGAGGATCGCATTCTCTTCCTCAATCTTATTGCGAGTCCCGAGGGCGCGGTCAACTTTGCAGAGCAATTTCCCAAGGTCCGAGTCGTGACTGCCTTTGTCGATCAAGGTTTGGATGAGAAGAAGTAAGTACGACCATGTACTCTTTCCTAGCACAGCTGACCATAGCTTACAGTTATATTGTCCCGGGGCTGGGAGACTTTGGCGATCGATTCTATACTATGTAAATGACCCGCAAGTGTGGTATGAGAATTCGTGCATGGTTGGCTGGTGGCTTTGGTCTCGCACAACTTGCATATTGCATCTTGACTCTTGGAGGTCCTCTTCTTCCTTCATTCTGTCGTAAATTGGAAGCATTGGAGTTTTGGCCTGCATGTTCCTTTCCAGGCATGTTTTGCATCACTGTCGATAATGAAACAGAGGGAGATATATAAATTCCGTAGTACCATATATTGCAACACCTTGTTTTACATTTGCCTATTGAACAGTGGTGGGGAAATCTCTTGCATGTGGGGTCGGTAGAGATATCGTGGTTGTTGATGTGGTGTTGATGGAGCCCTGCGAAGTTGCTGGGTAGCTAAACCCGTCGAGGGTGGCAAGATTATAGCAGTCACCCAAATGTTAGCTTCACGGGGGCAGGAAAAGACTTGAATCAGAGTTGCGATAATACAGTTTTTGTGGGGAAAAGGTAGGAATGGGCGTATCTATCGCGTTGACGTACAAGTAGATGACTTCACGAATGTTTTAAATGTATACTGCACCACAGTCTCTTCGAAAAGCAGCTCGGTGGAATTTAATGACGTCGGTAGGACAAGGAGAACTTTCCTTACGTAGGTACAACATAAGTCTAGGTTAGATTATAACCATGAGAAAATAAGAAGAAACAATGCAAATACACAAGAAAATTCAAAAGTAGTCACCCTCCATGGTACTAACTCCAAAGTCACATGGATATACCCTTGGATTTATTTGAGGCTAATATCTTCCTAGACTGGAGCGACAATCCCTCTAAATAAAATGAAGACGGTGGTATACAATCCCATATATCAATATGCAGTAGATATTCCGTGAACCCCTGTGCCTGCCAAAAGTCCACAGTCCTTTTTATACGGGGCTTTGATGCCACCATAACCTGAACGCCGCCGCGAACCTCAAGCCCTCGAGCCTTATACCCAATAAGCCCCCAGACAAACCAAGCCCACATGTTATACACCCGAGGTACACCAGTAACATTTTACTCCTCCTCATCTCCATAGTCCGCCTCCGCATCTGCTTCATCATTCTCTATAAACCCATCCAGGTCGTCCTCCCCGCCTGCCCCACCTACCGCAGCAGCAGCTCGCGGCGGGCCCCCAATCCGGTTATCTGACTTCCCAGTGGCGGTCCTCTTAGCGACATCTTCGCAAGCATCGATCCAATCCGCGTAGACGTCGACGGGAGCGGTGAGGACTAGAATTCATCATCCATCAGCTTACGCACTTGTATAGTCCAGCATAGATAGACCCTCCAACGTACCGCTTATCGGGGTCTGGAAGTCCTGCCCGCAGACCTTGCAATGCAGGTTTCCGACCGAGGACTTCTTCTCCAGGTGTACGACGACGCTGTTCTCGTGGTTGCAGAAGAGGCACTGGAAGGTGGTGGATAGCTTCTCCTTCTGTTCGACTGTGTGAGCGCTCATTCAAGTCCGCGCAAGGTAATGTTTGGTCTCGAACCTTTTTGGGGCCCTGGGGCTTCTTGGCTGCCTTCTTGCGTTTGCCCTGCGACGTGTGTTAGCATATGCGGCGCGTTGAACAGGTGGTCGGCCGACTCACCATTTCGAATCGAAAATGAAAGACGAAAGCTTGTGTTTCTAGAAAGTGGAGTTTGCGCGACCGCGACTCGGGATATAAGGATCCGCCTTTGCTTTTAGTCGAAATGCGCGCTGTGTTGCTTTGTGTGTTGGAGGTTCTTCCACACCTCAAAGATGTCTGAAAGCCGTGACGTTCCTCCAAGGGACCCGTGGACCGGGGGTTAGGAGAGCGCCGAAGCCAAGCAGCCTTCACCGCCCGCGGCTTCCCGATGCGGCGATAAGCTATGGCCAATCACAGCTATCCCCGCGAGTCACCCATCACTCTCCCTCCATCACTCCTCGTGGCCCCTCGCTGCTTCACTCCTTCTGCCACGCACACGTAGCGGTTCGTGAAGCTCGAATTCCTTCTTGTGGTCCTCATTTCTACTTTTAAACAGCAATTGTTTTCCAAACTCGGCACCTTTTACCAGCATATATATACTACTTCTCGTTTAGGTCCTACGGATAAGCTTCCCTGTATACAAGCAAGAGCCCACCACTCCTTGTTCCGGTTTCACGCAAGCAACTTCTTTGTCTTCTGAACACCAAGATTCCAAGCAAGCTGCAATCAAGCATGGCGGAAACGACAAACCAAAGTGATGCTCTCCTCAAAGAGATCCTGGAAGGCATGAATGCCCTTCGCAAGGAGAACTCGCAGCTCGCTACCGCCGTAGACGCTATCAACGGCCGCGTGAACATGCTCGCAGGAGTCAAGCAGCTCCAAGATGAAGCCGTCAATGGCACCTCCAAGGATTCGTCCTCCCCCTCTACCAAAGAGAAGGCAAAGGAGGAGGACGAGGCCCAGAAGTCCGTCGAAGCCATCAGCCAGCAGTATGAGCCGCCGCCTGCGATCGTTGAAGCTCCCCCTCGCCGTGCAAGCGTTTCCAAGACTTCGAAGATTATCTTAACGTCGTATCCGGGTCAGGCGGGCGTGGATCCGCTGCCTATGGATTGGGGTCATAGGGACCCTGCTGTGAGAGGTCCTGTTGTCGTGTCTAGACACCCGAGCACCATTCGTCGACGTAATGGTATGCGATATCCACGTTCCAACCCTTCGGATAAGTGACTGAACTGTGTACAGCTATCGGTGCGCACGGCGGTTCATATAGCATATACCACGCTCTCGCCGTGGCTAGCAAGAACCTCGACATAGACCATAAACCCGACTTCACCAATACCGAACCTGCGGCGAGCATTGGCCCCTTCCCGCAATGGAGCGACAGGAAGAAGATTGTCGCCATGGATCCCTTTGGTCATCTGGCTCCCTGGCTCTACAAGGACCTTATCGACAAGCAGAATATCGAGATTAGACCCACGATTGCTATTACGAGAGCGCATATGAAGCTGCCCGAGTTGGAGAACAGCGTGCGGGAAGGTCGCCTTGTCCCTGATGGGAGGATATGTCTTAACGAGACGGGCGAATTGGCCGTGACAAAGGTTGCCGTGGAGCCGGTGTGGTATCTGCCAGGCGTTGCGGAGAGGTTTGGCATTGGTCAGTGTCGACATGGTTTTTGTGACATCGCTCGCCCACTGACCCCTAGGCAGATGAAGGCACACTTCGGCGGACTCTGTTCGAAGAGACCGGTGGCTCCTATCCCGAACTCATCACACGCTCCGACATCAAGCTCTTCCTTCCCCCCATCGGTGGCCTCACGGTATACATCTTCGGTGACCCTGCGAAAATGGCGGATCCGAACGTCCGACTTGCTCTCCGCGTCCACGACGAGTGCAATGGTAGTGATGTCTTCGGTTCCGATATTTGCACATGCAGACCCTACCTCATCTTCGGCGTGGAGGAGGCTGTCAAAGAGGCCCAGAAAGGTGGTAGTGGCGTCGTCATCTACTTCCGCAAGGAAGGCAGAGCCCTTGGCGAAGTGACCAAGTATCTTGTGTATAACGCTCGGAAGCGCAGCGAGGACAGGGCGAGCGAATACTTCAAGCGTACGGAGAACATCGCGGGTGTGAAGGATATGCGGTTCCAAGCACTGATGCCTGACGTAAGTTAACCCCTGAAGTGTGGTGCTTCGATACTCCTCTTGAGTTTTCAAACTCGTGCATGGCGACTCATGAACTAAACTGTTACACCAAACAGATCCTCCACTGGCTAGGCATCACCAAAATCGACCGCATGCTCAGCATGTCCAAGTAAGTCCAACTACCCCCAAGCATGAGCTCTGGATGGGGACACGTGAACCCTCCTCGGAAACTTTCCCAGTAATGCGGTGCTAACGAGCTGTGTGTAGCATGAAGCACGACGCTATCGTCGAACAGGGCATCCCGATCGTAGAACGCGTGCCCATTCCCGATGAGATGATTCCGGCAGATAGTCGCGTGGAGATTGACGCCAAGATTCAAGCTGGTTACTGTAAGTCCTGTCCTCTAGTCCCTTTGCTTTCGGTTGGCAATCTGCTGCTGTGGTTTTCGTCTTGGGTTCGTCAGGTGATGAGACTTTTGTTTTCTTACCGATCCCGTCACTGTGCTGTTGACTTTTGATTTGATGTCTGCTCCTCCTGGTTTGTGGACGTGTGCTGACGAGGACTCTTCTTACTGCAGTTACGACGGGTAAAGTTATGACAGTGGATGAGTTGGCGAACGTGAAGGGTCGTGGTTGGGAGGACATTGACGTATGTGACATTTCCCCATCCTGTGATTGCTCGGAAGAGCTGTAGGCTGACTCCAATCGTAGCATTGAGCGGTGGGGTTATTGCAACGTCGTTGGCAAGACACCTAGGTGGGATATATTGCTGGTGGGAGCTTCTGGTCATGTGCATGGCAATACTGGTCGTTCTACGCGGTACGTGGCGGTTGCCGTATAGTTGATTGGAGCATGCATTCGCGCAGTTGGTCGTTGGTGGTTCAGCTCGGTAAGAAGCATTGTCTGGGAGTTTTGGGTCAGCCTCGTTACTCTCCTCTCTCTCGCAGCGGATGCATCATATAGGGTGGTGCCGATTGGTCTACAGGTGTCTCTGATAAGCCGCATTTGATTTTTGATTATCATCACTCAGCATATCGAATTAGAACGGATGCCGTTGCATATGTCCTTTTTGCTTTTCTGCATCCCACGCAGGGTCCTGCAAGAGAGCGATATGTTATCCTCCAATACGCTTTTCTTTTCCAGCCCCCACACTCATTGACTTTGCTTTTGCACGGCAATAATGCTTCGCAGGCGGGCCGAAGGGGGTCTGCACCGCTACGGGTACGGATACGCTACCTGCCCGTCCTGCACAGTATCAGCATGAGGATGTCACTGGGTGCCAGCCACTGACGCCAGAGTCTCAGTTCCTGGATTCATGCAAATGAGTGTGGGTGTGTTTGTACAACGTAAGAGTAAGGAGTGGAGTTCTAGGCCTGCCTTGTCGTGCAGTCTATTTTCTAGAGATCAGGATGATTGTGGTTCAACCCCGCAATGCAATGCGTGATGGCGAGATGGCGACACAAACGCATGTACAGACCACGAGTGCGTTATCGTGGAGAAATATCTATGCACAGGTCTAGTCGCCCTGGTGTATCATGTGAGCGATTGGTGAATGCTGTGCCCTGCAGCCTGCTTCCGTGGCCTTGAGTCTTACTCTGCTTGTGTTGTGCAGGGGTATTGAGATGAAGAGAGGGAGTTCGGCTCTGTGTCGTGGATGCAACGTTGATGACTGTGTTATCCTATCGTGTTATGCCAGAGAAATTGAGAACGTAAGCCATGCCGACGGTTATTCGACCTCTAATGATTATTCGCTTTGGAATCTGGACGTGGTTCCTAGGTTCAATGGCGCTTAAGGTTATCAACATTTGTACAACGTGAGGTACCAGTATCATGTCTCCGGGTGTATAAGTGGGAAGAGGATAGGAAGGAGGGTTACATAAGTTACACGCCGGCTCACCGATTACCTGGACTTCGTACAATTCGGTGTTCACGTTGTGCGCCGTTCAGGGGGGCTAGGAAACTAGGTTGTTGGTGAGAGGGTTACATCTCTCTTGGATAGTGCTGAGGGATTGTGTAAGTTGGTTCACCACGGTTTATACCTATGGAGTCGAATCCGCTTCCTAATCATATTAGCGGAGTGTAGGGCTGCAGTCGGTAATAATAGGAAATAGCTGCTTAGTGTCTCCGAGCGATAGAGGGTGTGTGACGTTTTGGAGACCGTATACCAGTAGACTGCAGAAGTACCCGCAGATTACAAGAAGCGCACCTGCTGGCTTGGACATCGACTATTGTAAATTCAGAGTTCCCCTTTCCTTCTTCGTCCGTAAATTCTCTAATCAATCATTCTCCGTGTCCGCGGCCGGATTCCGCGCAAAATCAAAGAACAATGAAGAGCAGGGGAACTTGTGCGAAAGCGTAGCGGACTACTTTAGTGCGATGCTCGTGTTGGGGTTCCCTCTCCAGCTGGGCTGGAAGGGTGAAGCGAGGGTGTTGGGCTTTGATGGTGTGGTCACTCTTCGGGAATAGCCAATACTATACAGAGTAGTGCTACCTAGGTAGTGCTAGTGCTAGTGCTAGTGTGTGAACTGTCCAAGTTGTCGAGCGAGGGGCAGAACTGAGAAAAGGAGTGCTCAGTCCAAAGGAAAGAAAAGGGAACGGGGCTACTGTGTATGTGCAAGCGATCATGCGCACGATAATTACCTTACACAGTACATTCTTTGATTACGACGATCCGTAAGGACAAGGCATAGGCTCTAAAGATATCAACACAACGCACGAGATACGTACCGAGCCATCCGAACTACTGCACCGCAGTATTGGCTCTTCCTTCTGCGCTGGGTATCTGATAGGCGGGCAGTTGCGCAAGTGTTGAGGCACGCTGAGGTTCGAGAACGTCGGATCTGCTGGATCGGCGGCGTGTCGTGGTGGTCGCTGTTGCTGCCGGTTTGGGGAGGTGTTCTGCCAATCTTGGTGTTTTCTTTTTGGGGAGAGAGGAATGCCAGGAGTGGGATGAAAGCTGTATGCATATTTCTGGGCTAGATGGCTCTCTTCAAGGACAGAATCACTTGGATTGGAGGATATGCACATTATCTGGACCAGTGACTGCGCGTAGCGCCTTCAAACTGGGCAGCATGGCATATCTAGCTCGGGTTGCGAAATGCCATGGGGGGAAATACACATACGGGAGCCGAGCAGATACTTTCGATGTGCCAACCCCGGGCATAATAAGTTGCTGCATATGATGTGTCAAGATGAGGAAGGACCCATGTGATGAGGTGGACATTTAGTTACTGATGGACCTGAGGCATATGTATCCACATTTGCAATACACTGTGCATGATTGAAAGGACGAAACCTATGCCCATTACTGTTGTTTTATTTCATCTCACAACTGAGGCACAAGTGGGGCTGGTCGAATAGACGGGAAACGATGCTAGAAACCGCATTGTCGCGTGGGTGCCCGGGTCCAGTTCACTGGTGAGACGGGGACGAGGCGGAAGCGCCCGCCAGGTACGTGGCCGCCGCTTAATCGTCGTGATGTCCTCTAACTATCGAGTGGTGTGTATAAGCGGTGAGAAATGGCCTCGGAATTGTGTACGATGTCATGAGGACGGAAATTGTTGTTGATGAAGGGGTTGATGTGTCACGACCAGTCGGCAGAATGCGGCCTTGATCGTAGCATCATTTCCTGACGTCCTTGTGAATTCTTCCAGAAACCTTGGTGCCCTGTATCAGTGACTCTCCGTCCCGACAAGGGGACTGGGGAAGGGGAACATGGAGCCGGCTAGGCGCCAGGTACACGCCCTGAACCTCATCGCTCCAACCCCTTCGGCCATGACCTGACAGGCTCGCGCGGCGGATCCTCCGACAACCAGAATAACTGCACCACCAACATAAAACGTCGTCGTGAAAGCATTGCACTGCGAGGCGGTCTGGAGCAGAACTAACCGCATATGACTCGCACACGCCTCGGAACGGTCACAACAGGCCCCGCTATCGATAAAGGAATACACGTTCCCCTCTCGGTGTGGTGTCTCGTGTGGACTCTCCTCTTCCAAGGCACCGCCCGCGCCTCCAAGCCTGGACAAGAAGAGACAAGTGCCCTGACCATCGAAGCTGGGCCGCCCGTTTCTGGCGCAGCCCTTGTGCCACACGCATCCATGACGACCATGCAGAAGGCTTTTGTTGAAGGCGACGCGGCGACGCCAGCTTCATATGCATCCGGCCATCGATTCGATGGCACGCCTGGACAACCCCGCTGCCCTGGATCCCGCACTCCCGAGCAGGACACAGTGACGGGTGGGCGTCGTAAATCATGCCAATCAGGGGTTGATGATTCTGAACGGTATTGTACTCCGGACGTGCTTACTGACAGAAGGGAATTCGAAAGAAGTGCCACTCCGGTTCTCCTGGGGAGCATACCGGAAATGCGGACTGTGTGGAGGGTGGATAGGGCTGCCCCCGCGAGCCAGCACATAATACATCCACTGCCGCCTGCAGCAGAAGCGGTCGCCCAAAAAATTGCGAGAGAGGTGTGCTGTTCAGATAGGTAGTCGTGTGTCGGCTGAGGCCGAGTCAGGACGTATGAACGGATGACAGCGCAGCCCACTACCTGCGCCCATGTCCAAACGGTCCACGTTTTTCTGTGGTCGCCTGCATGCAACATGGGCACCATGGGCCAGACGTCAGGACAATAATCTGGAGTGGGGAGCTCCGGCTTGCTGATGGCAGATGCAGCTGGCGCGGACCAGGGGGGCCCTGGGCCTTGCAGTCGCATCCTCTATGGGGCCATGGCAGTATGGGGTGAATGGCGTCTGGGCGGCGCTGTGGTGTGCTTTGTTATTACCACTGCTTCTTCCTCCTGTCCAACCTCAATTCAGACCTCCCAATTCCCACTCCCCGCGCCCATTCCTCCTTCCAATTCGAAAACCATTTACTCGCATACACCAACCAAGTCAACCAATCCATCATGTCGAACAACAAGTCGTACTATTCGCTCCCCACACAACCACCTCAGCAGCACAGATCAGGCAGCCGCCGTCCGCCATTGACGCCATCGACCGTCTCTTCGCCTTGCCTCAGCACACACGCTCCCATTGCAACACGAAGGGACTCTGGCTCCGGTAGCCCAACCAAGGCTTCAGCCTTGCTCGCAAAGGTCGCCTCCAATCCGACTTCAAGAGGAGAAACGCCAGCAACAAGCCCTATGCCGTCACCAACCCCCAGAGTCGCTGAGATGCATTCCAGTCCGCTCTATACACCGGAGAGGCCAGGCGTGTGGAGGACCGAGAGCGCTCGCTACGTCAGACAGCACAGACAGCAGGGTATGGCATCCTGAACCCCATCCTTCAACAGTCCAGACTGCTGACAAGAGTCCAGATGGCTATGTTAGCTTTCCAGATTTCGAGAAATTCTGCCAATCTCCCAGTCCATATGAGAACCAGCATCGCGACCACAATGCCGTCAAGACGTGACTCCAGGATCCGTGGAAGATGCTGTTGGGAAGGGAATAGGAGAACGAGGAATCCTTCAAGGCGATGCCCAATCATCCATAATATCAACCACAACACTCCATATCACACAACCATACTGCGCAGCGGACGTAGATTGTCTCAGAACAGGCAGCAATCGCCAACACCATCTCCTACCGGACCAGGACCAGGCCGTCAGGTGACATTGGGCGCATAGAGTACGTACTTGCAACACCTGCGGATCCCGCGAGTAGGTACGATGAGACATCTGTGACCGCGAGTGTGGCACAGAGAGATGGCGAAGAGCGTCGGGCGAAGAATGAGGCGCAGCACGTCGTCGGGGAACGCCAAGGTTGGTAGAGTCGCCACCCAGGAGCATCCTCCAGAAGCTCAAGATAGCACGGGACTGTGGCGGGCGCATCCAAGGAGTTTTGCAGCACGGAAGGCTGGTGGCGCGGCACTGTGGAGGCACTGTGTTCCATCCGGTAGGAGGCAAGACGTGACACCTGGGCAGCAATGGGAATGCGACCCGACAGGAGTGGGCGATGGAACCATCCAGCTTTCAGTGTTCCATAGTTAGCATAATCGTAGTAATCGTAATTATCACATGACCTCTGCTGCCTCGTTGATGTGAATGCCAGCCAGGTAGAATCGCTCAAGCATTCTCTGTTGTTGCTGTTACTTAGGAACGGTGTGGATGAGCGGCCAATTCTCGGAAGAGCCTGTGTGCCAAGCCCACGTGACTGTATGGTCCGTGCGTCCACACGAAGCCTAAGCGAATTTGCTCCACGTCCCATCGCTCGATTTTATTGCAACGACGACCACCACCAAGTCAGCCCCTCGACAGCGACCCTCCAGCATCTGAGTCGCAATCATGGCTGTCGGCAAGAACAAGCGCCTTTCCAAGGGAAAGAAGGGTCTCAAGAAGAAGACCGACACCTTCGCTAAGAAGGTACGAAATACCGCCGCGGGCATTCCACAATGCTCCCAACATCCTTTCAACAAATGGCTAACAATCTTTGCAGGACTGGTACAATGTCAAGGCGCCGGGAACCTTCCAGATCCGCGAGTAAGAACGCCCTCCGTATCGACGAATTTCGTCACAATCGCAGATGGGGGAAATCATTCTAACGGATATGCTTCAGCGTCGGCAAGACCCTCGTCAACCGCACCACTGGTTTGAAGAACGCAAACGACGCTCTCAAGGGCCGGATATTCGAGGTCTCGCTCGCCGACCTCCAGAAGGATGAGGACCACGCATTCCGCAAGGTCAAGCTCCGAGTGGACGAGGTCCAGGGCAAGAACTGCCTGACCAACTTCCACGGCCTTGACTTCACCTCCGACAAGCTCCGCTCGCTCGTCCGCAAGTGGCAAACCCTCATTGAGGCCAACGTTGTTGTCAAGACCACCGACGACTACCTTCTCCGTCTCTTCGCCATTGCCTTCACCAAGCGGAGGCCCAACCAGATCAAGAAGACCACCTATGCTGCCTCGTCGCAAATCAGGGCGATCCGCAAGAAGATGACCGAGATCATCACCCGCGAGGCCTCCGCATGCACATTGGCTCAGCTCACCCAGAAGCTCATCCCCGAGGTCATTGGCCGCGAGATTGAGAAGTCCACCCAGGGCATCTACCCCCTCCAGAACGTATGTGGATGAATGTCGGTGTAGGATAAAAATGGTTGCTAACGTGGTTTAGGTCCACGTACGTAAGGTTAAGCTTCTCAAGCAGCCCAAGTTCGACCTGGGTGCTCTCCTCGGCCTCCACGGCGAGTCGAGCCAGGACGACTCTGGCCAGAAGGTGAGACAATATTGCGGACCTACACATGTTTCGTTATACTAACCACTGCTCCAGGTCGAGCGTGAGTTCAAGGAGCAGGTCCTCGAGAGCGTGTAAGCGGTCATGGTTGAGGGGTTTCTCGGTTCTTTTAACTTCTTCGACATGATATGGGCATCCAAAAAGGTGTTTATGTTTACGATAAATGGATAAGCATAACCCTTACGTCTCCGGTGGCTGTGACGGCGTGCATGGGTGTAAAGGTCCACATCTTGGTGTTCATGTGGCGGAGCGGAAAAGCGCAAACACGATATCAATGGACAGTCTCTTTACAGCAGCCTCTGAACCGAAGTGACTTGCAGTTGTCGGGTCGCCAGGATGTCAAGAATAACGCGTAACGTGTTCAGAACGCACTATGCTATTTCGGATGGCTCGATCCCCCTCTCCGACCGGAATTTACGACCAGGACCTGGACCAATGTTCGTTTAGGATTATGTCGCGCTTGTGCTATGGTGCTACCTATATGTGCTGCATCTTAATCTGCTGACGTCGATAAAGCCTCAGCCCACCAACCTTTTAGTCATTACCGTCCACACCATTCGCCGGCATGCTGTCCCGCCCACAAAACTTTAGATATGCACAATCAGTACCCAGAGAACGTCTGCGCTAAATGAACCTTGTGCGTGTCTGATATTGAGACCTTTTCAATACCACGTCTGATCGTCGCTGGGTACGACAGACGATAGGTTCGGTGCATGGTTTGGAATTTGGCTGGCGACTATCATCTGGATGTATCGTGATCAATTCGCGCAACGGTCTGTCTAGGAAGTCCTGGATGCTTTCTGGCTTTGGGACAGATATGGAAATGGTTCTTACTGACAGACGTGGGTGGCTTCCGTCCGACTCCGAGATGGAGTGATATATGTTCAGGGTTTGATTGCCTTCCATACCCTAGGGCAATTGACCGGTCTACCGCAAGCTCACGAGGATTGGGACAGCGTTTCTTCCCGTTATGCAAGGCATCCCACGATGGATGCTTGTGTTATACCTGGACCTTGATGACAAAGTATTTGTTAGCAGTTACCCAATGGCTTCATTGCTATCCCACACCCTCTCTGAGCACCATTCACACCGGGCACTTACTTGAACTTCCCGATGGAATATGTTCACACTATTGGAATCCCCCACTAAAAGCCGAGGTAGACATATCAATCAGCTCTCGAACGGTGAACTGAATCGTACCTCATGCATAACGTTAACAATGACATCAACATCCAAATCTCACCCAGTCATGCTCGGCGTCTCGGTACATATCCGGTTTCCGAATCCGCTGGCCTTGTCTTGTCTTCCTCCATGTCCATACTAGCATAGCATGTCCAAGGCGGGGAGACCGGCTGCGCTTGACTTCGCTCGAGCAACAGCTTCTAGAACCTGGGATCAACCAAGTGAGCGTTCGTTAATTGTTAAGCTTCACACCGCTACTTTAGCGAGGGACGGGGACCTTGGAACGATGGGAAGGAGAGGATCGTCGCTGCGGAGAGTACACGTGAGTGTGTGAATAGAAAGCCTAGAAGCAAAGGTATCAGGACAATCGACGGGGAATGGTTATGAGGACAAGGGCTGTGGTGAGATGACGTTGTGTGCGGGAGGGGTTGTACTCTGGGTTTTGGGTGTCTGTATGACACGTTGAGACGGAGAATTCAAAATGGTCACTTGAGTTGTAAATTACTAGCAATAACAGCGCAAATCGGCCTTTGCGGTATTTACATGTATCGCGCGGCATTGAGTATGGCTTTTTTTGTGGTGGGACGCGACTGAATGATGGCGGTGAGGTGGTACCCAGCAACTTTTGCACCATCAAAACACAAAAAACCGCGAAAGATGGTTGTGATCACAAGTACCATCCAAACTCTGGAACGACAATTCAACCCAACAGTTGTCAATACATCTGTATATAGTCGACTATCTTCCTTTCATTCTCACACTGCCCTCCTCTTCTCCACCAACCCCTCCCTCCGTCTAACCCTGACCCTAACATCCCCCTTAGGAATCAGAACACTCCCCCCATCCACCGCCCTCGGAACCACCCAAACGCCTTCTTTCCTCTCCTTCTTCCCACCACCCTCGCCCCTCGCCTCCTTCTGCGCCTCCATCACCTCCTCCCACATTCCCCTCTTCGGCGCCGCCTCGATCTCCCATAGCTGACATACACCCGCTACAAATGGGACCAGCATCGCTGTGACCAGCTCCTCGGAGTCGTCAAATGTAGTTGCGGACAACGGGGCTGGAGACTGCGAGTGCGAGAACGTCGAGCGCGTGGGATTCCATTGGGAGGGGGAGACGAATTCGGCGGGTGAGGTGTTGATGAGGCGCTGGGAAAGGCCGATGTCGAGGTACATGTTAGCGTCCAGTTGCCATTGTTCCTCTCTGGTACCGGTGGTGCTGGGGTCGGTGACAATGATAGGTTTGGTGATTTTGGCGGTGGTGATGGAGGCGTTGTAGAGACGCCTGGATTCGAAAATGCAGGCTCGGAGGTAGGGAAGAGAGGAGGGGTTGAAGCAGTGAGAGGTTGAAGAGAAGGATATCTCAGGAGGAGCGGGGAATGAAGGATGGATGGAGGGGGGTTGGATGGCTTGGGCCCAGGTGGAGGTTTCGGCGCGGATGGCTTGGAGGGGTGTGGGGGGTCCTTCACCAGGTTGTGGTTTTGAGGTGGATTTTGATGGAGAAGAGTGCTGGTAGATGTGTAGTATCGTCCAAAAGGCCAGAGGAACGGCTTTCGATGTTATCCTATGGACGACTTCCAAGGCGATAGCCGCGCGTGCTTGCATGGGAAGGTCATGCTGGGTGAAGATATCGTTAAGCGCAGTGAGCGGCGTTGGCGTATCTGCATCTGTCTCCTCTCCGCTCACGCTCTCGTCATCTGGAATCTCCCTCTTCTGAGGCGGGTTCGTCAACTCCTTGAACAGCCGGGAGAAATTCTGTAGTAGTCTCTTCCTCGCTAGACTTGCCCCTGGAAGACCGGGAAGTGGGAAGAACCTGGGCAGTCCCAGGGACAGCGCGTAGAAAGATTGGTTGAAGACTGCGAGGTCTGTTGCGAGGAGTTCATAGGACTCAGGGAACTGGGGTCCGGCGATGAGAGGGACGATGGCGTGACAGAAGAAGTCGTTGATGAGGGCGAAGAGGTCGCATTCTACCTCCTCGGTGCCATCTGTGAGTTCGATATTGGCGACTCTTTCCCATTGCAGTTGGTCGACCAGGGACGAGTTGAAGGTGACGAAGTCCGGAAGAGCTTCTGATAGGCTTCGCAGAAACGCTGAGGTGAGGTCTTTCAGCTGCTTGCCTTTGAAGATCTGGGTTTCAAAACTCCCGGTAACTGATGGACGGATCATGAGATATTGACTCTTGCCGCTCTGCGGTAATCCGAATGCATTACGCATCAGTGCCCATTTGGTGAGCTCCGACTCTTCGAGAGACGCAGTAGCCCCTAATATTAGGTCCAACAAAGGGGCAGAGAGGATGACGTTGTGCTTCGCTCCGGACGGACTATACGCAACAACATTCGCAATGGAAGTATCCCTGAACCAGCGTTAGTGCATATGATCTTGAAATCATACTCGAGTATATCACCTAACACCCCTCAACCACGTCTCACCCCCGAACACCAGATTGCCCCAGTGCCTGAAGCCCGGGATCCAGAATGGGAGGAGTTGTACCCTCCTCTTCCCGTCATGTTTACCTGGTCGAATGGCAGTCCCCGAAATTATTCTCGTAGCAAGCAGTACTGCAATGACCGCGATGAAAAGCTGTGGCCAGACATCCGGTGTCTTATAGTCGGCTGGTATGTATCCAAGGATCTGTTGATCGAGGCGGTAATACCTCGACGCGAGCAATGCGAAAGGACTGAACAAGAAAAGGTAACATAGCGGGAGGAAAGGAAGCCTTATTATACCGTTGGCGCTGTATACGCCCAAGAATAGCGTCTTTGAGGAAAACATGATCACGTCTCGTCCTGCTCTTCCCGCTGCTGACGCTAGGGGTTTCCCAAGTAATTGCAAGTAGTCGGAATGGCGCCCTTCCTGGCGTGAACCGTATACTGGAAATAGGAAGACAGGTGGGTATGAAACAAGGCGCCAGCTCAGGAAACCAATGTCTGAGCAGTAGGAGGATCTCGGATTGTCTGATTATAAAAGCATGGCATCATGGGAAATCGGATGGTTGTTGTGGTATTCCGGAGTATGTGTCGCTGCTTGCAAGGTTAGCTGCAGGTGTGGCAGTGCGGTTCTGGAAAGACGCTAGACGTCCATAGTTTTCGTTTAACCTTCTACCTTTGGCCTAGTGTCCAGCCTCATATGGCCCAAAATAGCCCCGCGCTGGGAAATGCTGTGTCGGAGGGAAAAAGAAATCGTGAATGCTCGGAACGACCTTTCTGAAGTAGAAGTGCTTACGGCTGTGTGGAATATTGTGTGCTGTAACCTCAGCCGTGTTTCCTTCTGTGCCTCGTGTGGGTCGAACTTGCATCATTGGTAAGTCAAGCCCTTTCTTGAAAATTTACAGCGCCCTTCTGCAATGCAGGGTTCAATTCCGCTATGAGAGTCACAGAGTGTGACTAGGTAAATGGGATTATCAATCGCGGAACTTCGTCTTCTACTGCATATATGAGACACTGATTTGATCCAGTCTGTAGTGCATCCCCATAGAAATTACTATCACAGCATTCCCCACACCTTAGCGGTACCGATAAGAGATAGCGATTGGATTCATATTAAAGATACTCGAACTTCAGATCAACCTATTCACACCATAGGGCCTTGATACACACCAATTTGTGGCCTCCAAAACATACAACTACGATAAAATGGCGACCCAGCAGGGAACTTCGACGCCGCCCACGGTGCCCAAGCACCTGAACTTCATCACGGGCAACAAGAACAAGCTCGCAGAAGTCCAAGCGATCCTCTCCGGCGTGATAGAGCTGCGCTCCCAATCGCTCGACCTGGTCGAAATCCAAGGCACCGTCGAGGAAGTCACGAAAGATAAATGCCGGAGAGCTGCTGAGGCTGTACGTTCTTCCAGGTTCCTTGTTCTTCCCCTTGCGTGGGGACTTATGCACGAGGAAGGCGTCAAGCAAGAGAGAAAAGAGAACTTTGTGCTAATGACGTCCCTACAGGTACAAGGCCCCGTCCTCGTCGAAGACACATGTCTCTGCTTCCGCGCCATGGGCGGCGACCTGCCCGGGCCCTACATGTATGCCTTCCCCATCTTCCAGTATTTCCGTCGAAACTAACCAACCGCTAGCAAATGGTTCATGCAATCGCTCGGCCCGCAGCAAATGCACAAGCTGCTGGCCGGCTTCGACGACAAATCCGCCACCGCGGTCTGCACATTCGGCTACAGCGCGGGACCCGGGGAGGAGCCCATCTTGTTCCAGGGGCGGACGGACGGGAAGTTGGTGGAGAGTAGGGGGAGCACTGTGTTCGGTGAGCTAACGATGTCCTCTTCTTTCTAGTAGGAGCAATATGCTGACCCACGTTCTCCAGGCTGGGACTCGTGCTTCGAATACCAGGGCAAGACGTACGCGGAGATGGAGAAGAGCGACAAGAACGCCATTTCGCACCGGGGAAAGGCGCTGGAGAAGCTGAAGGAGTGGCTGGCGCAGAAGGTGGATGGCGAGGCGGCATAGCGATATGACTTAGCAATAGCCCAGCATGATGAAAGTGTCAAAATCCAAAATTCCTCGTGGTATCAAAAAGAAGGTCTATCCCGATGCCACCGCCATTTTCGAGAAGGAAAACGCCCGGAACGCCAATCCCATGCAAACCCCTTATCCTATCCCCAAATCAACGTTCGCCCCTTAACTCTCCTCCCCATCCTCCCCATCCCTCTCATGATCCTGCCTCCACTGCTCCACCCACCGCTCCACCCTCTCGACATTCCCCTCCAAATCCCCCGTCTGCTCGCTCCGCAACTCCACAACCACCTCCTCGCGATACGCCTCCCGGGCCTCCTCCAGCAGCACCTGCATGATCTCCGCATCCATGTTCTCCTCGAGCTTCTTGCCCGTGTAACCGCGCGCCGTCAGCCGGTCGTACAGCACCGTCGAGTCGCAGCGCAGCACGATGACGAGGTCGATCCAGCGCTCCGGGAAGAGGTCGCAGGCGTGCCAGTCGAGGATGTAGCCGCCTTGGGCGTGGAGGGGGAGGGCTTCGAGGTAGTCGAGGAGCTGGAGAGTGAAGTGGTTAGCATGCCATTGCTTGTTTCATTGCACATGTCCCATAGCCTCCTAAAAGAGGGGGGAAATTGAAGAATAAGGGAAAAAGAACCGACGAACCTTATCCTCATCCACCACCCAGCTCCCCGTCTCCTCGTCCTTCCCCTCGTGGAACCCCTCGTCCTTGACGATCTGGTTCACCGACAGGTGCGTGAAGCCCAGGTTCCGCGCCAGCTCCTCGGCGTGCGTCGTCTTGCCCACGCCGGGTGTGCCCGTGATCACGATGTTGGGGTTCTTGCGTCCCATCTTTCTGTATGTTTTGGGTGCTGGAGAGCTTTCGCTTTGACGGAGAGTTCGAAGGTGGGAGGGGGGTTCAGGGAAATATTCTTTCTCTTTTTTCTTTCTTTGTCAGGCAAGGCTCTCTAAAAGGGATTTTCCTATGCACGATGCGAATTGGAGGTCGCAAGAAGTAGGCTCGTTGGGGAGTAAATGGTGGTTCGAATTTCTTGTTGCTGTTTTTGCTTTGGTATATATTGAATTCGCGGAGATTCCGGTACAAATTCCAAACTGGGACCTGGATTGGAAATCGGACTTCACGGTTCCTAAGTATTTCGGCCGGGAATGAGACCAAACGGGATAGTTGCTATGGCTGTATACAGTCTGTCGTACATTGATGTGTCCACGCCCAAAAATTTCCCAGACCCTACCCGAGGATCTGCCGACCCCGCCATGCCACCACCATCATCCATTACCCATCATCCATGCAATTTTTGGTGCAGATGGATGCACCCATGTTCCTTGCCCCTCACTAGAACTCCCGCAAGGTTTTCCAGATTTGGAAACATTAGTGAAGTGGATGATCCATGTAGGGCAATCCGAATTCGCAGAGTCCGGCGAGGAAAATGAGCCATAGAATCGCAAAGTCAAACACAGCTGAGATCGATAATCGCAATGAGGTCTTATTCTAACCCGGCATCCGCCACGCCCCGAAACTTTTATCAAGGAAAAGGAGTGGATAGAGACGTGCTGATATGATTGTACTCCGCAGATGCGCTCCACTTGCGGAACCCATGAGAACATATTACCACCAACCACACGGAAAGAAGCAGCACACGCAAGAAACCCTTTCCATTACGCCAATCCGTATTGATCCCGTACTAGCCCGGAGATTACTGTGCGTACGTTGATGGTCTCTGCGCGGAACGGATGGGGCCGGAGTGGTGCTCAAACATTCGGTCAAGTGAAATCTGGGTTCATGTGTACACGACGTAGTCAAGGCGTCCGGCCCGGGGAGTTCGATGCAATATTAAGCCATGGAAACGTCAAGAAGACCCCGCGGTGAGGCGGAGAAGGGGGGAGTGATGATTAAGAAAACACCAGGTCGACTAGCGGCCTGGCAGCCATGAAGCCACCGAATACATCTTGATGCCGGCATCTAGATCGGGAGAGCAAGCCGATTCCTCGCTAGCCACGGAAGACGCCTCCGTCAGCGGGGGAGCACTCAGCTCTGCTTGCACTCGGCCGTCTCCTGCTTCGGCTTGGAGCCATCGTTCTGCCATGGGTCAGTTGACTTTCTTTAGGCAGAACCTCTGCAGGAGCTTACGTCTTCATCTGAGTCGTCGTCATCGTCGTCGTCGCGATCGTCGCTCAGCTCATCCTCCTCCTCGTCGTCCTCATCCTCGAACTCGCCCTCGAAGTCGTCAATGTTCTCAAACTGGAGAGCCTCGCCGGTGAACCAGTCAATGGCGCGGGGGATGATCTTCTCCTTGATGTCCTCGCCGAGCTGGTAGTCGAGCTCAAGACGATCCTCAATCTCGGGATCGGCCTCCTCATCCTCCTCGGTGGGGGGCTTGGGCGGGTCGAAGAAGTTGAAGAAGGACTCTACAGGCACGGTCTTCTTAACGACGCGGGTCTGCTTGGTGGCTACAAAGGGTTAGCTAGGTTTGCAGATTCACTGTATGATGACATGTGCATACTCTTGTTGCGCTGCTTCTTGCTCTCGATCTTGACGGTCAGGTCCTTGGCGGGCTTCCAGTTGATCTTCTCACCCTCGGCGTGGTCGTAAATGAAGTCGCCACCGTAGCCGTTCTCCTCCTGGTAGAAGTAGGTCTTGCTGAGGGTCTTGTTCTCGAAGAACTCGTTCTCCTCAAACTCGAAGATCAGGCGGAAACCAGGCCTGTCGAGATACTCCATGCGGATGTCGGTCAGGTGCTTCAGGGCGCCCTCGTCCCGGTCGGTGATCATCTCGGCGACAGAGGGGTGGTTCTTCATGGCGCTCAACCAGAACTCGGGGATACCCTTGATGTCGGCACCCTCGTCCTTGTTGACCTCCTGTTCGGGAGTCTCCTCGTCTTCCTCCTCGTCTTCGTCCTTCTGCTCACCGACCTTGACCTGGTCCTCGGTGGGCTCAGTGGCTCCGTTGACGATCTTTGCGCGGGTCTCGTAGAGGGGGGAGAACTTGGCGAAGTACTTCTTCTCGAGCTGCAGGACCTCCTCCTGGAACTCGGCCTCGAGCTTGGAGTGCTCCTTCTGGATGCCCTTCAGGCCGGCGACGCGACGACGGACGGAGACGGGGAGGGATTCGATGTAGCCGCTGGACCGGCCAACCAAGCTGCCCAATTTTGCCTGCATCATGGAGACGAGTGCGGGGTTTGCGGCGAAGAGAGCAGCAGCATCCATATCCTCTGTTGGTGGGCGAGGGCGGGTTAGCGGTCGTCGATGGGGGTGGGTAGTGGGTTAGGAGGCGGGGTACGGATGGCAGAGGCGAAATTGCGTAGTGGTGGATGACTTACCCTCCTTGATGCTGGAAACACCGGGCTGCTGGGCACGCGATGATATGGGAGCCGCGTTTGCGGGAGTGTTCTGCGGCGTACTGTAACGGTTGTGTTAGAGGTTGGTGGCGTTGGAAATTGCAGCGCTGGGCAGTGTATACATGGGGGGCATTTGTGGAGGCATGACCATGGCAAGGAAAAAGCGGGCAAGAGGGAGTGGGGCGGGACTTACGGAGCCGTCATGTTGTCGAGCTTCTTGTTGCGGATGGGCTCAGACATGGTTGCGGATGTGTCGAGCTGGGGAAATGAGGGAATGCAGTGGGTGGGAGAGGGGTTGGGGTATGAGAGAGGG
>JAFHBW010000335.1:0-28187 GCA_019022765.1 Westerdykella sp. P71 | reverse complement strand
GTGGACTGGGAGTGTGGTCCTGGATGGGGAGGGTGCGGTTCGGAGAGGAAGGTTAGGGTTGAGCAGCCTGGGGGTGGGGACGGGGTGGATGTGTCTGGCCGTGGTGCGATAGGTCGTCCTGTTTGGAAGGGGCTGGGGATCGGGGAGATGGCTTGGGGTGGTGAGGCGGAGGAGTGCGAGGAGTTCGATCTCGAGCGGTTGTTGTTGGTTGTTGATGTTGCTGTTGGCGCTGGGCTGGAAGGTTTCACGATTATGGGTAATGTCTCTGCCAAATCGACAATGGCTTTGAAGTTGCCCACGAAGGGATCCCAGGACATTTCACTCCGGAGGCCGGAGGCCCCTGCTGCGACGATGGCGCGCGCCATGAGAGAATAGATTTTGATCAATATGCTTCCTGCTTGCGTTTTGGCATCCAGAGGGTGCTCGGTGATCTGCATGAAGGCCTGGAAGTGGTCGAAGGTGAGTTCAAATGCGTCGAAGGAGGCCATGAGTTGCGTGTAGGTGTGCAACCATGTTGGATTTTCCGTGGCACGCGGGTTGATGTTGGCCACGCCGGCGATCCACATCATGCAGCGGAGGAGGTCTACGAGATCGTTGCGGGCCTCGGAGACGGAGGTGTATGCCACGGGGATGATGGGACATTCCGGAGGGGTGTCTATGCTGTAGTCGTAGGGTGAGGCGTTATCGGAGAAGGTCATGGCTTGGAGGTCGAAGCGGAAGAGGACACTGGCAATGGACTCATTCACTGGCGCCCCCCGGCCATGCATATACACGTCCCGACGATGCTGGTTTAGGATCCGCAGTCCGTTTCGCAAATGCATGTTCGCCGCTCTGTAGTTCCCTGCCAGATTCTCATAGGAGGTAAAGATGATACAAGCGATGAGGATCTTCTCGACGTCTACTCTCCCTGCTTGATGGGCGGTGAGGAGATCGTTGGAATGCTTGACGGCTTGCATATACTGCAGGAATGCAAAGTCGCTGTTGCCGGCATTGAAGATGGGCGCGGTATTTTCGAACCGCTCATGCAGGGTGCTCAGGGCCAGGATCCCGTGCTTGATGGCAGGCTCAATATGGCTCAACTGCAAGATCTTCTGGCTCCACAGGTCCGAATCGAAGAACTCGGTCCACTGCGGCAGGGTGTGCGTCTGGAAATAATGGAATGACCTGTTCTCTGCCGATTCGGGAGAGAGACTTCTTGAGGGATTCCTAGGCACGCTGGTCGGGTGTGGCTTCTGGGGGACGACCAGAAAGGAGGGATTCCTGAATGAAGCTGCAGCTGCAGGGGAGTTGTCTCGATGCTTAGCAGCGTGCTTGTAGCCCTCGCACTTGCGGCCTGATTTGGTGCAGCGCAGGCATTCTGGCTTCGTCTCGTCGCATTTGACCCGCCGTGTCCTGCACGGAATCAATCAAGTTAGAACATCTTTGTTTGTACAGAGACAATTCGCAATCGACTTGATTGCACCCGTTTTGGGAGCGAGGGAAAGGTCCTACCGGCATGTTTCGCAGCCTGTCTTCACCCGTAATTTATACTGGCGCTCCAGCTGACGCAGCTTGACTTCGTCCATGCTGGTTAAAGGAGGATGTGGGGGAGGATGTGGGGTGCTCTTTTCGTTATGAGTGTGTCGTCAAGGTCGTCGTCGTCGTAGTCATGGTAGGTGTTTGATGACAAGCACAATACACAGTAGACGTACGTTCTGGACGTCTGATCTTAATATGACGGTCCGGGTCCCACATGACGGGTGGCGGAGTAGACTTGAATTGAGCAGGGCTATAAGCTTGGGGGTGAGCGCTAAAGCACGATGCTGTGAGTGCTGGGATGTCAGATTAAGGTTGTTGGCAAGGGGAAAGTTGCTTGCCGCTAGGCTGGTTTTGGGGGCCATTTCTACCGGGACAGGACCACTTCTTTGCACGGGTACCGCCCGCCCCTCTCAGACGGTTGGGAATCTGCCTTGCGTTGACATCTAGGTACACGAACCACTACTCTATCTATCTTCCAGTTAAATCCAGCGCAGACATTACAGAGCGGCGGCTGGAATGGGATACGCCCCCGGGGCCCACTGCCAGCGGGCCCATCCCAGCTGAACCACTCCACAGTCTACTGGTGAATAGGCATTTGACTCGCCCTACCAATCCTTCGGCTGCGAGACAAAAGTCTCCGTCAAACCTCTCAAACCAAGCATGCTCAGGCCCATCGACGAGCCCTTGAGCAATCAGTGGAGCCGATTATTCCAAATGTCTCCGAGGGTCCTTTTGGACCCCACACGCGCGTCCAGGAGTGAGCCTCCACGATTTGCATGATCCCCTGAGCCCATCCCCAATGATATTCCCAACGCCCACTCCAACTTCCACTCCTGCAGACACATCTCTGCGTCATGCGAGCCGGACGAGCCGGACGGGCCTGCCGCGGTGCGCATGCTGTCCTTAGCGGGCCCAGCGGCTGCCATCGCCGGAACCACAGGAACCAGCGCACTGGCAGAGTTGTCTGGGGAGGGACTGAGACGGTACCGCCTTTTGAGCCCTGCGTGGGGGCCCTTGGATGTGTGGATTAGAGTCGAAGTGGATTGTTGTGAGAGGCACCGATGGCATGGTAGCTACTCGTGCTTGTCTGGGGTGAATTTATCTCCAGAACACGATCCTCCATCCAACACGGGTAATTGGTCGCGTTGGCCGAGACTCTCTCATTTCCAGCTCGACTGTCCACACAATATCTACAGTGTACAGTGTTAGAGTTCCTGAGTATGTGGGTGTTGGAGACTGATAGGCCATCAAGTAGCAACTTCACCGCAATCATTTCTCTCCTCCCTCCAGAAGAAGCTAACGAAGCTATCACAACATCCCTCCCGCTGCAACACTTCCCCACCCACATCCCATTCCAGCAAATGGTCAGTCCAGCGCCGAGCACCCAAAATCCCACAAACGGGCGGATTCACGCGCCATGGGATGGGATGGGGCTGGGCTTAAGCTGAAGCTTCCCAGTACAGCTACTCCCGGCGGTAGGGGCCAACTCGCCCTTCTTGTTCCCGGTGCGGCTCCACGTTGTAACGCTTAAGTCCGGCCAGTATCGTGAGGTTTAGGGGTTTCCAGCCCAGCCAGAAGGCTTCGGGGGGTAGACTAACACCGAACCGAAGGTCCGGGGTGCAATCAACGGACCGGGAGGCCGCTGATTGGGCGGGCTATTATACAATCGTTACAAGACGAGGCCCAACGGAGCCGCCGCTATGTTTATTATATCCGCCAGCCCTACGAAACGTACGTGCGGTTACGGACCCACGTATAAATTATCAGACCAGCAGTGTCCTTCTATGGGAAGGCGCCGATTGGTTTTTTTTGTACGTTGGACTATGGCCTGCAACACCTTTCAAGGTTATGCATATAGAACCCCCCTCCGTGTTGCGTGCGCTGAATAATAATAGTCCTCTCCGTACATATCCTATGATAACCGCCAGAACTTGAGATGACGGGTCATCTGCAGACGCTCGAAATACGAACTCGCTTACGTGGACGAACACACATACTTGCATCTCTTTACATACAGTAGTATCCATGTCCCCTAAGTAGAGAACCCCTCATCACATCTGTGCTCCTGACGAATCTCGTGAAATTGGCGGTGAACCCGATGCCACCCAACTCCCTTCAAAAGCAGAATTGTGTTGCGCTAGCGCAAAACCTCCTCGGAAAAACTTGCCAGTGTAAATTTGTAACTTACCAGTGATCAAAAGGGGCATTGTGCTCGATGTCACCATCGTTTTGCTCCAAATTCCAAATACCAATGTTCAAAGTACGTCAACCGCATACTAGTGACTATATCTACAACATAACCGCACACCCCCGTCCCGATGTAGTATTCGCTCGCGGAACTGGCCAAAACCGGCAGGTCTATTGTCTCCAACCCCATCCCAATCCCCTCCAATCCTCCTAAACCCCTCAACTCCGTGCCTACTCATACACAAATTTAATTCCCAACAACCTCCTTGACCCTTCCCAACTTCCAAGGCCGGCAAGGCTGCATACCATACCACCCGACCCACGCGTCCACGCCGCCCTCATGCATCACTCGGAGAATTGTCACAGCCCAGCCCAGCAACCGCTGCCAACCAGCCTCCAAGCTTAAGCTTAAGCCCAGCCGACAAGTCCCGACCCTCGACCCAGAGGTCGCATCATCGCTGCCCAGTGCCCACAACATCAGGGTCTGCGCTAACGTTTTTCGGTTCTGACTGCGCTAACAAGCTAAGAAAAACGTACTCCGTAAGCTGACCATAACCCAGACCAGCCTAGTCCCTCGCCATGCCGTCGTTTACCCAAAACGAGGTATATGCGTGCGGCCTGGGATTCAAACGCGAGCGAGCGGTCTCGATAAAGCGGCCATCTCCCAACCACGGTGCACACAGCAATGAGTTGGAGATTGAGATCCTGGTGGTTAGGGTAGGGTAGGTGGTGCTGAGAAACGTGTATCCCAGAAAAATCACTCTTTTCCCCATCTGCCCTTCCTTATCTCTGCAACGTCGCAATGCAATGGGTCAACTCATTGTGTTCATCGTATATTGCCTGTATATATATACCTGTTATGCTGGGTTATACGCTGATATTCCTCATGCTGTGCCTCAAGATCAACACAATCCCGCCCTCCCTTATATATACTTCCCACCTGTCTATGAAATACCAACCCCAAGTGAGCCCCGCAGATACATGAGAGAAAACGAAATCGAAGGGAAAAAAAAGACCACCCACATCCCAAATGATGAAAAACCTCACCTCATCAACACCTCAAAAGAACGCCTAGAACCGTCTCACCCAATGCAACGCTACGATCGTACTTTGAAGCTTCTGATACGGCGGTAGAAAAGAAAAGAAAAGAACCCAGGCTGCCAGGCCCGCCTGTCCCCAGATCGAAAGAAAAGGATGATGCAGCGTAACATGTGTGTATATGACGAAAAAATGAAGAAAAAAAAAAACAATGCACGCAAATGAACGAAAGCAGACGATCTCCCATTCACCCCCTCAACCAGGCCGTCTAAACGCCTCCACCGCCAGCGTCGGCGTCTCCACATACCGATCCGCCGGCACGCCCTCGTTCTTCCTCCTGTCGAAGAAATTTTGACACTCGTGGAAGATCAGCGTCCACTCCGCGAGCGCGCGGCCCGCATACCGACTCGACGCCACCGCCGCACCGGTCGGTTTGGCGCTCTGCACGGCGTCGACGTTGATGTCTTTGTTCTGCAGGTGGGCTTGCGCGGGGAGCGGGAGGCGCGGCGGGCTGAGCCGCATGTGCTGGTAGGCGGCGAAGCGCTTGTCGACCCATTCGAGGGAGAAGCGGAAACTGAAGGTGCGGTGCGTGAGGACGGGGGTGGGGGAAGCGTCTCGAGAAGCGGGCTTGCTGGGGGGTGATGGTTCTCTACTGCCGCTGGGCGAGGCAGCGGAGCCTTTCGTGGATTCCGTCCGCGACGACGAGGTGGCTTTTAGTTTTGCGGGCTGCTTCGATGCTCCAATGAAGCTGCGCAAGAGACTCCATCGTCCCTTCGGCGCCTCCTCCTCTGCAAAGTCCGAATCTTCCGACTGTGCGGAGGCTGGGCGACTCACCGGCTCGGGCATCGTCGCCGTCGACAAACGACGCGAGTTGGGATTCTGTACCACGCCGTCAAAGGAAACAAACGGCCCTCCATTGGTAACCACGGGATTATCATTACGTATGATAAGGAAACGCCGCCCGGGAGCGGGATTACATGCCTGCGTCGAGGGTAACATGGTATTGTCAAGCTCGGCTTCCTCGCGTAACCAGAGGTAATGAGCCCATACGGAGCGTAGTCGGTCGCTTAGTGCCCTCAAGATATTCCTGCGGAATGATTAGCAAGAATTAAACTCCCAAAGGTGAAAAAGCTTACGTCTCTGTCTCGGAATCGTCACCATCGAAGCGGGCCACCCGCCAGCACAACAGGCGCATGTAGTACGACCGTACCATTGGACACCAGTGGTTGAACCTGCTCTCGAAGAATTCCGGCTCCAGGAGAAAATCCAGACATAGGCTGGCCTTCCGCTTCTCATCCACAGTCACCAGCGACCAAGTGCTGTACAGGAATGCATATAACTTGATCTCTGTGGCCGTGTTATGGCTTGCCGTCATGTTTTTGCATACCGACAACCAGAACGCCCAGTCGAGGACGGAATGGCGACTGGGGTCCGACTGCTCATACCGCACCAGGATAACTAAGGCCTCCTCGAGGAAGTCGCATAGAGTGTAGCACGCATTGTTGTCATAGATGGAAACCTTCTTAGCCGCCGCCCTCAGGAGACAGACAAAGCTTTCCGCGAAGACGCGCCGAGCCGTACTCAAGTGAGCGTTTCGATCCGAGAGGAAGTCTCGTATCAGCATAATGAGGCGGTTTTCCGCCATGTGGCGAGTGACGTTTGCTGGAGGAATGGGTAGAGTAGACGCTGAGGCATCTGGATCGCTCAGCACGTCGTCAAAAGTGATGCTCGATGGGCCCATATTGGGCTCCTCGACTTGCTGCGGCGTGGCATGTCGATTGATGGTCGCGTCCAAGTTGGCCAGAATCTGGGCATGTATCATGATAAGCCCAGGAACGCACATGCGTTCAACACTGCTCGGTTCCACGGGAAGAAAGTCCGTCGCCAGGATGTGGTAGTGCTTTACGAAAACGTAGAACAAGTCACTCTCTGCCCCCGACCACCGCTTCATCCAGGCACCATACCAGTCGAGGTTTGCGGCTCCCAGGGGCGGCGAGGCGGGTCGACGCAGTAACCGAACAGTTTTCACAAGCGATTCCACTTTCAACGAGTGGAGGGTCGGTGGAAATGAGGGGACGATGCGGGCGGATATTGCACCCAGTTGATCGTGTCTTGTCACTCCGGATTCGACGAGCACGCGCTTCATCAACTCTAGCGAAGGATTCCATAGCCGCACTAGAACGTCTGCGATGCCCGGGCAGAAGCAGAATGCATAGGCGCATGTCTTCCCGCAAAACGTCACGAGACTGGCGGCGGCATTGCGCAAAGACATCTTGTCCACCACGAAGCTCATTTGCGACAGCAGGTTCTGCGTGAAGATGTTACGGACGTTGTGGTAAACGGATTCGGCCAGGAAATCGGACCCGAGGGAGGTATTTGAGCCGCCTGATTCCATTGTGGTAGTTGAAGAGGTCTCGGATCGGTCTGCGAGCGCACAGAAAGGTGAAGGTGACATGCGCCACTCTGGCCTTTCCATGATCCCAGAGATGCCTTCCAGTATAGCGGGTCGGTCTGTACCGGAGACGGATTGGTTGTTCCTCCCTGCGAGCAGTTCCAACAGGGCCGTCCACCATCCGTTCAAGATGTTGGCACGACGATCGAGATCTTCCGGGCGCAATTGGTGGTTCGACGGATGGGCGGCGTAGGAGCGAAGGAAAGGGAGGAGCGTAGTGCGGACTACATTCGCCTTCAAGGCAATGGACTTGGACTGAAATCTGCAAAAGGGAGGGGGTGTTAGCGGCGACAATGGCAAGGGAGTGCATATTTCCTACTTTCGATAGTCCGCCTCCAGCGTCCGGAAGACGGTCCATAGTTCGTCTTTCTTGCGAGGCTCCGTCCTGCCGCCTTTGAGCTTCTCGATGGAGATGTTTCGCGGTAGCGGAGGGATATGCTTGGTTGGCGTGGTTGGCGTTGTTGCCGTGGGTGAGAAGTACGGAAGTTTCTCGGTGGAGAAGGACGTGGGGATTTGGGGGACAGCGGGAACATCTGGAGCGGAGGAGGGTGGCGGTTGTTGATTTGTGCTTGTAGAGCTGAAAAGCCCACTCAGTGGACGTTTGGCCCGTTTTGTTAGGAGACGACCTTTGGGGCTTGAGGAAAGGTCTGGCGTGTCGGTTGGTGTGACACCCGTGGACCCGACCTTGTCAGGAATGCTCAGCGGGCCAGTGAGCGACCTCCGCTTGAGCGACTCCGCAGGGGCCGCATTCGTCGTTGATTCCTCCACCTTGCTTAGGGTCTCCTTTGTCTTTGTAGGAGAATTTGATCTTGACTGAGACGACACCCAGGACCTTCTTCGAAGTTTTGAGAGTGAACGAACCGGGGACATGGAGGCCGCAGGAGCGGTCTCATTGCGGGTGTCTGGACGGCTACGACGGGGCGGCTCCTGAGACTGGTCTCGATTCCTGCTGGAGAAAGAGAAGAGCCTAGACGAGCGTCGGGATGTGGAGGGCTTGAACTGCGGGATTTGCTCGACAGCGGACCCATCCTCGCTCTCCGGGCTTGAGCCGTCCGAGGACGAGTATGGGGTTGCATGTCCGCTATCCTGGCGCAGCTCAATGTCGTCTTCGGAGATGCGAGCCTTCAGGGCGAGTATGGAGGGGTCTTCGAGGTCCTTGACGCGCGGGAAGTAGGTGTAGCTCGCAGCCTTGGGAAGCTGGGACGTTGGGGCAGGGTCTTTCTGGGGTGGGGGGAAGGCGTCGGAGGTGCTTCTGTGCCTTGTGGCATGGTGAACGTTGGCCAGCAGGTCATGGCTACTGACGGGTTGGGCGACGGCCTGCATAATGCGACGAGGAGGGAGGAGGGCGGAGGGCAGAGTGCCAGTACAGCTCCCACGCGCAATGGGGGGATTGTGGGTCGCTAAAACGTCAGGCTCATAGTTTGAGGGCTGAAGATGGCGGACGCGTAGCAGATCGGTCGAACAGCCCGTCCGGCAGGCAGGAGCAGGAATAGGATTGGGGAAACGGCGAAGGGAGGGTCGGCGGGGGGTCAATGGTCAATGGGTGGAGAGGCTGGGAGAGGAGCGAGTGGAGATTTGGGTGAAGGGTCGGTGGAGGGTCAGTGAAGGCTGAACAGTGCGTGAATGTCGGTGTCGGAGGGTGGAGCTAGACTAGTGAGGCAGCCACGGATAGCGACAGACTGGTACGGTACTGTAATAATAAAATAATGGAAAAAGGTGGGAAGTTGGCAGAGCAGGACGGGACAGGACTGGGAACCCAGCAGAGAGGGTGACGTAGATTTCGGTAAATGAAGGTTTTCCGTAGTGAAAGCCTGCACATCTGTCGCAAAAGAAGGGCAGCGGACGACGACGGGGCAACTTGCAAGGCCTTTGCCAGACGCCAGGCGTGGCCAGGATGACGGCAGGTAACAGGTTTGGCGCTGGGCTGAGGACGCAGAGCACGCAGCGCACGCAAAGGCACGCAGAGGTTGCGGCGCAGCGGTGCCGGGTGGAGATGGCGTCGCGACGGGGCGATCTTAGCTTATTATAATTATAGCACAGGGGCAACTGGCAACTCTCGAGTTGAGTTTGGTCCCATTATTTCATCACCCTACTAACAAGTTATTCCCTCGTTTTGTCATCTGCATGGGCCATGTGCACCCAGTGCATCCTCACCGCGGTGTACTGATCTCTCTCGCAGACTCCCCGTCGCAGTCCTCACAGAAGGGCAGGTGGACGCCACGGCGGTACACAAAAGCTAGACAACAACAACCAGCCACGCACCCACGGCCACGCCATGCGCGGGAACGGCTCAAGTCCTGCAGTGTTTCGCAGGGTACACGCCTGTCCACGGTCCACCCGTCAAGGTCAGTAGTAGTGCTCGTGCTGGGAGAGTCGGAGAGACCTCCATCTCTCTCCGACGCGTGTTATACTGGGTAGGTCTCGGGCGTACTGTTACTGTGTATTATCTGTATTATCCATGTAGTCATCAGCCCAAGAGGGTGGCTTCTATGTTATAATCTCACAACTACGCCCGGCTGTTCCGTCTCGGAACAGCATCTGGTTTCTGATGTACCCCAGCCTGAAGCTCCGAGATGACGAGTCCGTCCCACTGCAGTCGACGTTCGCCCGCGTACTCCGTACTCCGTACAATTATGCCTCTCAACATGCCTGATCCGCCGTTACCTCGTCCCTGTCGTATCACTCTCGGCCCCACTTTGCCCGTCCGCTGCAGTCTCGGCCGTCCGTCCTCCTCTCAGCTCTCTACTCCGTGCTGTTATATGCTCCTGGAGGAGGCCGCTGGGCCCTCATGGATACAGCACACTATTCCATCAATTGATCCCCCCTGTCCGACTACAATAATGATTGGAAAATGAGAGAGCGAGACTTCGATCCAAATCCAAATCCAATGAAGGCCCAAGCCGTGCTAGGTACACGGCTTAACGCTATCGTCAGTTGTGCCAGCAGTATCAAGGCGGGGTTTGCATGACGGCTACCCTCGAGGAAAACGACAAGTAGTGTATCCTCTAGGCAGTGAAGAGTACTTCGCCGTCAAGTTTACTTTCCCGTGACACAATGGCGCAAGATGGATTGCGTGACCAAACCCTCGGCACCCTCAGCACAGTGCAGACTGGCCCAAAGAAGACATGGCGGCGGCTTCGAAAACAACAACTTTATGTTCCCTGCAAAGTGAAAACCCAATCACGGACCATATCATGTACTCTCATCCGGCTTATAGGTACTCCATTTCGTAAACTCGGCCTAGATCTTGAAATACCGCTCCAGAAGTAGTCTCAGCCGCAATGCTATTGACACAGTGGAAAGAGGTTGTAGTACAAAGTATTCGACATGCCCGTATGCCCTTCTAGTGAGCAGCCGCCGTCTCCTCCTCCTCCTCGACAAACCAGTCCTCCACAACGGGTGCGGCCTCTCCCTCGGTCTGAGTGCCCTCCAATTCCACCTGCTGCGTCTCGTACGCCTTCAACTCGCTCGCGATGTCGGCCTCCTCGGGAGATGCCGGTGTCTTGGGGATGACAAACTTCTGGACGTGGCCCTCGGCGTCCGATGCCTTCAGTTGAGGAGCCTTGTAGCTCTTCAACTCCCGGAGGTAGAGATCCTGCACAATATCGGCTGGAGCATGTCAGGACATGTTCAACTATGCGCCTCGACGCCAGCAATGATGGGTCTATTCACCTTGGCGGACAGCAGTCGGGACGATGAAGGTGCGTCGGCTAACGAGTGCGGGTTGCTGTCGGGCAACGCGTGCCAGCGTTTGGCGCTACATTGGCGTTAGAATCAAGTCAATTGCACTTGGAACGCTGAAATTTACCGAAGCCCTGATGGATTGCGCAAGCATGGTGTCGGAATGGGAGTACGGCGGGGAGCTGTTCAATGGCACTTCGGGGAGGTCGACGCCGGCTCGCAGGAACTTTCCATGCTCATCACGTGATATTAGTAATCCGCCAAGAATTCGCGGGCAGTTCATCATCGCCTCTCACCTCTCCTCGCTGCCTTCACCACCCACTCTTTAACCTCCACTTCGCTCTCCCGACTGCGAAGGCTCAGAGTGTCCCCGGTACCGGCATCTAACCCAGATTTACCGTCGACACTCGCTATACAATGAGCTACGCCCCGGATGGCCGTCTCCTCTCGCCGGGAGAGGTGTACGAGCCCACAGCTCCCACCGAGCCCCAGGAGGAAGAATGGCGGGAGAAGCTGGATGTCATACTCATCTGCCCCGATTGCCGGTCGGACCCGCCCCAACTTGTAGAAGAGTTCTCGTCTGGTGACACCGTGTGTGGAGAGTGCGGCCGTGTCCTTGCCGAGCGCCTCATCGACACCCGCTCCGAGTGGCGTACGTTCTCCAACGACGATCAAGGCAACGATGACCCTTCGCGTGTGGGTGATGCGGCCAACCCTCTCCTCCACGGCTCCCAGCTCTCCACCGAGATTGCCTTTGACGGAGGCCACCGTGTTCGTGAACTCGCTCGTGCCCAGAACAAAGCCACCCACGACAAGACGAACAAGAACCTCCAGGCCGCCTACAGCCAGATCACCCAGTTCGTCGAAACGGCGGGAATAACAAAGGTGATCGGGGAGACGGCCAAGATTCTCTTCAAGAAGCAAGACGAGGCCAAGATTCTGAAGGGCAAACCGATGGACGCCATTATTGCCGGGTGTATCTTCATCGCCTGTCGGCAGCATCAGGCCCCCCGAAGCTTCCGCGAGATCTTCAAGCTGACCCGCGTCTCGAAGAAGGAAATTGGGAGGACCTTCAAAGTCCTCGAGACGTACCTCAGCAAGGAGATTCGCGAACAAGAGAAGAAGATGACCAACGGAGGGCAACTGTCCGGATTCAAGCACACCAAGTCGACGGATGCTTCCGAGCTCATCCTACGTGCGTGCAACAACCTTGGGCTCCCTGCCAGTGTCGGCATTACGGCGCAAGAAGCGGCCCTTCGCGTCGCCGATCTGGGCGTCGCCGCTGGCCGTTCGCCTCTCTCCATCACAGGTGCTTGCATCTATCTGGTCGCACATCTCATGGGCCATCCTACATCCCCCAAGGAGATTGGCCAAGCCGTCGACGTGAGCGACGGCACCATCCGCACGGCCTACAAGCTTCTCTACCAGGCCGTGGACAAGATCATCGACGACAGCTGGGTATCCAGAGGAGCGGATCGATCTCGCATCCCGCCTGCCTAGTACTAACGGGGGAAGCGGTTTCATCACTTGCCTTTGGAAGTCTAAGAAAGGAAAAAAGTATACGATATTCCCAGCGGCTCCGTCGGCGCGGGTATCTGATGCATACAGGTTTGGGAGGTGGAAGACCGCTAGATTGCTCTTCGACCTATTTTCTTTGTCTCCTTTATCTCTTTCTATGGCTGCCCTTTTGGCATCCAATTTGATACCCCCCACGGCTCCACTGCAGATCGAACCAAGGAGCTTTTTCTGTTACTTTATTGCTATTATTCCTTTTTAGCCTTCCTTTTTGCTTTTCTTTTCTCCATCCATCTGCCTTGCTTAAGTTCCTCTGCGGGCAAAAACAACACAAAACAGTACATTGGGACGGTGCACAGGGTAATCAGGTATCTGGCGTTCCTTGGACACTGGCATGGCATGGGTATGGTGTTTGCGTTTGCTTCTTCTCAATCAAGACTTGGGGGTCACTGCTGCTCCTGCTTTTACATGCCTCGCGGCTGGGTTACTGGTTACATGACATCTTTCTGCGATGGGTTCGGTACTGCGGATGATATAGTATGAGCTCGATAGATAATCGGGAGGGAAATGAAAACGTGTTGGAAAATGTGCTTTTAGTGCTGTTCTTCTCCGCCAGTCCTCAATGTGGCGTGCTACCCATCATACCGGGCTTGAGAGCAGGCAAGCGTCATGCGTCTGCATGGTTTTGTGTGCAGCCAGCGAAGAACCGGTTTGATAATCACAATACGTGCAGAGGGCGAAATAATGCAAATGCGCGAATGGATAGATCGTACATTGGCACATAAAATAAAGACGCTGTGTCTACATGATTCATCCGCACGGCTCTCTATCACGCTCCCAACCCTCTCCAAACCACCACCACCACCACCAAACGCTCACTTCCACAACTTGCTCAAACTCATCGCCTTATCATCATGCTTATTCAGCACCTTCGCCGTCGCAAGGTCGAAGTCCTCCTGCGTGACGTGCACCCTCCTCTCGCGGAGCGCATACATGCCCGCCTCCGTACACACGCCCTTCAACTCGGCGCCGGAGCACCCATTCATCTTCTCCGCAATCTTGGTCAGGTTGATGCCGCGCGTGAGATTCATGCTGCGCGAGTGGATACGAAGGATATCGGCGCGGGCCTCGACGGTCGGCGGCGGGAACTCGATCTTGCGGTCGATGCGGCCGGGGCGGAGCAGCGCGGGGTCGAGGATATCGAGGCGATTCGTCGCCATGATGATCTTGATGTTCTTGGTCGGCTCGAAGCCGTCGAGCTGGTTGAGGAGTTCCAGCATGGTGCGCTGGACCTCGGAGTCGCCGCCCGAGGAGCCCTCGACGCGGCTGGATCCGATGCTGTCGATTTCGTCCATGAAGATGATGCTGGGCGCGTGCTCGCGAGCCATGACGAAGAGCTCACGGACCATGCGGCTGCCTTCGCCGATGTATTTCTGGACCAGCTCGCTGCCTGAGACGCGGATGAATTTGCAGTCGGCGTGGTGGGCCACGGCACGGGCGAGCAGCGTCTTGCCTGTGCCTGGGGGTCCGTAGAGTAGCACGCCTTTGGGTTGTGCTATGCCGAGGGATTCGAATAGTTCCGGGTGTTGAAGGCCCAGCTCGATGACTTCCTTGATCTCCTTGATTTGCTGGTCCAGCCCGCCGATCATGTCGTATGTGCTGTCTGGGACCTTCTCGACCATCATGAGGGATACAAGCGGGTCGACGGAGGAGGGGAGCATCTTTTCGAGCTTGTAGGAGTCGCTGAGGAGGGTGACGCGTTTGCCGGCGGTGAGCTTGCTGATGTCCACGTTGTCGGAGATGTCGACAACTGGAGGCATAGGTCAGTATAGAACAGCATAGAGAGACGCACGTATATATCTTACCGTATTTACCCTCCGGATGCACCTTGACAAGCACCTTCTTGGTACCCATGACCTTCACAACCTCACCGACATACGATCCAGGCTGCTGGAGGAGACCAAGCTCCTCCCGTAACAGCCGTACCCGCGAGTTGTAATCATTCCGTTGAGCTTCTAATCTTCGGAGCACGGCTTGTCCTTGTATGATCTCGAGCTTCATGCTCTCGATCTTGTTGTGGAAGAAGGTGTCGAGCGCCATGATGGTGGCGGAGGTAAGACGGATGGGCGCGCAGATGGGTGGTGGGAGCTCCGGAGCGTTTGATCGCAGGCAAAACTGGCGTTAGGTATTGTGAGGGCAGTCGGTTGGTTTGAGAAGGAGAAATGAAGCGGGTTGGGGGATGAAAGGGGAATGAAAGTAGAGTTCCAGTGTAGCTACAAACACATGCACGTTCACTCGAAGCTTCTCGGAGCGGGATCATCATATTACCGACAATGCGACTAGTATCGGAAAGGGGAAGGCGGCCTTGCAGGGGTGCTCGATCGAGCTTCCCCACTATTCCACGGTTATCTCGTAGGGTCATGGGCACAGCGCTGGCTTCCATTGCGCCATCACGGTGCCATGGCAATGTAAATGAGAAATTCCTCCTTCGATAAGACGGCTTCTCGACAGCAACCGTTAAAAGGGGTTTGCTCATCCGCTGCGTCGCTATTCTTGTGAGTGCGCCCCAATTCCGAAATATCCACTGGTCCTCAGGCGTCGCGTCAGCCCCATGTCCGGAGCTGCAGCTAGCTGTAGCCGTGCTTGTTATGGATGTATGCTGATCGCTCACCTTCCAGTGTCATCTGCACCCACGGTGCGTCTTTAGGGCCATCTTTTGCGCGTTGGTCCCCTCAATGCAGAGATCTCATGTGGCATGACCCTACGGCACATCTGTCTTTACCGTAAACGACCTACTGCTCCATGGCTGCCAACTGAGCCACTAACACCGAGATCAAAATCAGGCCATCTCCTGGAACCCAGCTCAATACTTGATCGGACAACTGCACCTCTTCACGATATCAAGTGCCCTCTATGACGGACGGTGACCGCCCAGGGAGCGCGGGCGGGAAAGACAATGCGTCGAAGCTAAACGCGCCGAGCTCCAGTCCCGGCACAAGCACTCCGCTGCCTGGGCAGAACCCCAGTGCATCGAGTTCGGACGCGCGTTGGAGGCCTCAAACGATACAGACCGAGTATGGTGAGTTCGTCTATCCATATACACTCCGCCTCTTGTACCCAGCCTCGAACAGCTACTCACACCTAACAGGGTCGATAACATCACCTATCAATCGTCCGCAACAGAGCCTGGCTTCCCCCGAGCGCCCCGCCGTCAAACCGAAGAAACCCTCGATGGGCCGGCGAACTACGTCCTCCAACATCCCGAAGAAGGGGCAAGAATTCTCTGTGGATGATGCTCAGGAAGAGGTAGATAAGGATCTGACGGAGCAGCAGCAACAGCAGCAACAGCAGCAAACGCGCCAACATCAACCAGGCTCGAATCCAGGGCAGTCTCTGCGACGGAAACCGTCTACGATAAGGCGGAGGACTGCTGCCCAAGCCCCAAAGCTTACAACGGTAGAATCGAATGAAGATGACGCTATAGAACAGGTTGCCGCAGGAGCCCCAACCGGTGCACCAGTACAAGAGGCGCCAACAAGCGAAGAGACACTGCCTAACGAGGACGAGGGGAGCGCGACCGCAGGTGACGATGACGGAGACCACAGCGATGCTGAGAGTTTCACGCTCAAGGACCGCCAGGAAGCTATCAACGTGACCCATCCTTTTGGAATCAGGATCTGGAAGCCCGCTCTATACAAGAAAAGCCGATCAGTGCAGCGGACCGCAGAAGGAGATATCCATTCCTCGCCCGGCTTGTTCGTGAGCAATTGGCTCGTGCTGTTCAACATCTCCTGGACCTTGGTTTTTGGATGGTGGCTTGCCGCGCTCACTGCAGCAGGGGGATTGGTACTTGCACTTCTTGGATTCAACGAGAGCTGTATTGAACACGCGCGTCTTCTCTTCCACCTGGCGGGTTACCTGTTCTATCCCTTCGGCAAATATGTCAAGTTGTTGCAGGACGAAGCTTATGCGGAAGAAGATGAAGGCGAAGGTCGAAGCATTAGCGAATACGAGCAATGGCAGAGTGGAGACATTGAAGAGGGACGCTTGTTTTTTGGGCCTCCAGATACTCGTGGACTGGTCGGACGCCGGAGGAACAGCATCGAATCGACGGATGAGACGACTAGCCTGTTGGGAAGGGACGGTAGGAGCAGCCTTTCCCATCAAGACACGGCGAGAACCAAGAGGAGGCTGTTCGGTCGCGGAAAGTGGACGCTTGGCCGGGTAATCTTCTTTGTTTTCTTCTACGGGATCTTTACGCCGGCCCTCTTCCTTGTGTCTGGGCTCTGCTGGTTCTTCGTGTTCAGCATACCTATGGGCAAGGTCACGCTCCTGCTCTTTGACCACCTTCGGAGGCATCCTTTAGCATTGTCATTTCATTCGGACCGGGGAGATGTGCGCCGTCCAGGAGAGTCATCGTCCATCCTGCTATGCACATATCGAGCAGTGGGTTTGAAGTACTGGAAGTACACCATCGACGGTACTAACATCTTCCTCTTCAACCTGCTCGGACTCGTAGCCTTTACCATTTTCGACTACTGGGTTCTCGACGAGGCGCTTGGTCTCAAGATTGGAATCACGGATCAATTCTTTGTTTTCACGCTCGGGCTGCTATCCATCATTCCTCTCGCATACTTTATAGGCCAAGCAGTGGCGTCCATCTCTGCGCAATCATCCATGGGTGTAGGTGCAACAGTCAACGCCTTCTTCTCCACGGTCGTGGAAGTTTTCCTTTATTGCGTCGCCTTGAAGGAGGGCAAGGCACAGTTGGTGGAAGGCAGCATCATTGGCAGTATTTTTGCTGGCATTCTGTTTCTTCCAGGCCTGTCGATGTGCTTCGGCGCGGTCAAGAGGAAGACGCAGCGCTTCAATGTCAAGTCCGCTGGAGTCACGTCGACCATGCTGCTGTTTGCCGTTATCGGTGCTTTTGGACCGACGCTCTTCTATCAGATTTATGGTAGTGTAAGTTCTCTCCCCTAGACCTAATCCTTACTCCCGCTGATGCCCTGAAGCATGAGTTGATCTGCCGCGACTGCGATTCCACCTTCGCTGATGAGCGGGATTGCCGGCAATGCTATTTCTCACAGACACCTGCGGTGGACGACAAGTTCTACAAGAAGGCAGTCCGGCCCTATACATACCTCGCCTCCAGTCTGCTCTTCTGCTCCTACGTAATTGGACTGCTGTTCACGCTTAGAACGCATGCAGCAGTGATTTGGAGCAGCGAGATTGATGAGAAGAAGGGCAGCGAACCCATGACTTCAAGCCACCTCAGTAGCAGCGGGCACACAGACCATCATCATACACTCACGCGACAGGGGACCAGCAATTCCCTGGCCAAAACAGACATCCGGAATAGCCAGCTGTACAAGCGGATCGTGGGTCAATCCTACCAACACCTAGGCCTAGGACCGAATGGAGAAGCCCCAACGCCAGAGCCATCCTCTTCGAGATCGGACGAGCGAACACCGCATGTAGTGCCTCCCAAGGATGCAGATGCGGAACATGCTGCGAGCGGCTTCCAGGTACAAGGACTCTCTGAGGAGGCCAATCAGTCGCTGGCGCGGCAGATTACAGAGATCGCGGCTACGACGTCGGCCATAGCCACTCGAGACGCGACGAAGGCACCACACAAGGCCGCGCAGATGGGGCACCATAGCAGAAGGCATAGTGAGCGTGGACATCATCACAAGCCGCCGACTCACATTGGAGAGGCAGAGGAGACTCCGCCAGGCCATACATCTGGCGGGCACGATGCGCCCAACTGGAGCCGAACCAAGAGCGCCGTCATCCTGCTGACGGCAACGTTGGCGTACGCTGTCATTGCAGAGATCCTGGTCAACACGGTTGATGTGGTTTTGGAGGGCTCTCACATCGACGAGAAGTTCTTGGGCATTACGCTTTTCGCGCTGGTTCCCAACACTACTGAATTCTTGGTAGGTTGAGCCCTGTGCAGACATGTATTATGGAATCGAGTTGACTGACCCACCATGCAGAATGCCATTTCCTTCGCCATGAACGGGAACATTGCCCTGTCTATGGAGATTGGTTCTGCCTATGCTCTGCAGGTCCTGCTCCTTCAGATCCCCGCCGTGGTGCTGTTCAGCGCCATTTACAGCCCCACCCTCAAGCCGGACCAGATTCTCAATCATAGTTTCAGTAAGCACATATTCCCATGGAAGTGACGTGATGATGCAGAGCAACCACTAACAGATATGGCAGCCTTGATCTTCCCACAGTGGGACATGGTGACGGTGATTCTCTGCGTGTTCCTGCTGTCGTACATGTACGGCGAAGGGAAGAGCAACTACTTCAAGGGATCCATTCTGATCCTGTCGTACATTGTGGTGGTCGTGGGCTTCTTCCTCTCCGGTTTCGATGACTTCACGACCAAGGGCGTCAATATTAGCGATACCCTGGCGGTCAGCAGTTTGGTGAACCAGCGAGTGCAAGCGCTGGCCCACAAGGAGTTGTAATTGCGTGAAGGAAATGGCGGGCAGTGTGTCTAGGGCGTCGTGCTCTTTGCAGAGCAGGGCAGAGCGTTGCAGGTATATATTTCCGTGTTTGCTGTATAGTCGTGCATTTCATGGCGCATAGCACAGGGGTTTATGGCGCATTGCGGTCGTAATTGAATAGTGTTTGGAACTTGGTATTTATATCTCAAATGGTGCCATTGCCGAATGCCGCTTGAGGGAGTGCCGGTATCAAGGTTACGAGGGAATGGGCCCATTGCGACGGAGCGCCGGGACACGTGTTCTGGGTAGTGTTTCACTGTTCGTGTCTTACGGAAGAAGCAACGTACCGTACCGTGTACCGTGTACTGTGTACACGAATGCGGCCGCTGCTTACATATAGGGATACGGGGCTGACGGTGACTAGTGGATGAATGAGGACGAGGTGTTGCCATTGGGCTGTCATTGCTACGAGATATTTCATTCACTTGAACTGATAATATAAGCATTCTACGGAGTACTGATTGTATTCTTCAAATAGACCGTCATCCCATGGAGGAAAATGCTCAGGGCCAAGTTTCATCGGAGGTTGAACTAGGGCTAGGGTTGATCCGGCTGGGGTAGCGCAGAAAGCTGATCCTTGCTGGGATCGCTCGGGCCTTGCCGGATCCGACGGCCGACGCCCGACTGGCGACGTTCATCGGACTCGATCCCATCTCATCATCATCTTGGTAACACAACAACCTCCACCACCCAAATCTCAACCACAATCTGCTTCACTCGGACGCTGGCGTTTTCTCTCCTCTCCTCTATTCCCCTTTTCCTCCGTCATGAGTGCTGCAGGCGCATAGCCCTCCCTCGCGGTGGATTAAGCTCCACGCGCTTTCCGCCACTGCACTGCGCTGCACTTGTTCCGTCCCTCCATAGCTGTGCTGCAACCGTCGATGCTTACCTGGGCACCTGGGCACCTGGGCACGACTACACGCCATTCCACTTCTGACCTGGCTACTATTACCTTTGCGTTCCGTTGTAACACTTTGCGCCTGGCCGAACTTCCATCCCAATTGCCACCAGCCTCGTATTGACCATGGGATGGCCTCTATCATGGCGCATGAGCTGGATGCTCTTTACCATAGCCGCCAGCGCGAGTATCATAGCCTCGGACTCTCCAGCCCCCATCTCCAGCTACGAGGGAACCCTTATGCTGCAGGATCTGGGCGCAAAGCGAAACATATCTGAACTGGTTCCGCTTACCCGTGATGCTTTGCTACGTAACGTGGGTGCCCTTCTCTCCGCTGGCAAACCCTCACACTGACCATGACCCCTAGAGAACACCTCTGGAAGGTGACCTGGTCTACGTCAATGAGTCAACCGTCACCTTACTCCGTGACCACAACGTCGCCTACATCAGCTGCGACCTCGACCGCTACTCCCGCAACAGCACCGATCCCGCCCTCGACCTCTTCAAACAGGCAATGAACATCGTGAACCTTTCCGGAGCCATCTTCTTCAGCACCCAGAAAAACTACTGCAGCTACACGGAGATCCCCGTGCTCCTCCAAGAATTCCCTGTATACTCCATGACGGACCGCGGCATCTCAGCCCAGGTGCTCGATCGCGTAGACGACATGAACCCCGCGATCATCTACATGATCAATATCGGCTCCGTTGGCCCTCGCGACCCGCAATCGCAGCCACAGAACAACCCTCTTGGTCCTTCTCCCACGACAGCCGTCGCCATGATCATCCTGTATAGTATCACAGGAATCATCACTGCCCTGTTCCTGGTCATCATCATCACCGGCGCGGTACGGGCGCATCGTCACCCGGAGCGCTATGGGCCACGGGATATCCTGGGCCGGCCGCGGCAGAGCAGAGCGCGAGGGCTGGGAAGGGCGATTCTGGACACTATTCCGATCGTCAAGTTCGGCGAGCGTGAACCTCAGAAACCGACCGACGTCGAGCTGGGATCAGCGCGAGAGACAAGCGACGCAGAGCCCGGCCACGCCGAACCCGGGCAGGGGCAGTCTGGTGAATCGCAGGAGCAGAGAGAGGCCCAGGTATCCGAAGCCGCTGCCAGAACGGCCAGTCCAGGACAGCCTGAGACTACGCCAACCGAGCCTGTCGAGGAGCCATCCGGTATTGCGCCCGCCATTCCCACCACCACTGCGGAGGAGGAGCATCTGGAATGCTCCATCTGCACCGAGGACTTTGTCAAGGGCCAGGACCTCCGGGTGCTGCCGTGCGGCCACAAGTTCCATCCCGAGTGCGTTGATCCCTGGCTGCTGAATGTGTCGGGGACCTGTCCGTTGTGGTAAGTAATACAAAAAACTCCGTCTAGAGGCAACGCCCAAAGCTAACACCTTCATCAGCCGCGTCGATCTCCGTCCAGGAAGCTCCCGCAGCTCGAGCTCCAGCACGGAAATAGACCAGACCGGGCTGGCGCCGCCGTTGCACCCAGACGACTCGGAGGCCGCGCACCGTCGCAGATCAGGACTCCGCGACATCCTGCTCTTCCGCACGCGCCCTAACGCCTCAGCCGAAGAACGTATCTCTGCGCTTCGACGACTCCGCGACCAGCGCCGCAGCGAGCAGGCGGCTATTGCGGGGGAGCCTGGCCACGCGGAGAGCAGCGCGGAGGCAGCGGCGGATGCGCGGCGGAGTCGACGGTTCAGCGCGCGCTTGAGCGATGTGTTTGGTGCGCGGGCGAGGCGGCAGCATGGATCGCAGGAGCGGGAGGGACGGCAGGAGGGTCAGGGGTCTCGTGAGCGGGATGGGGGGCATGAGGTGGAGCAGGAGGCGACGATGACGGCGGCGGGGGCGGTGCCTTCTCCGGAGCGGGATGCGGAGATTATTGATAGTATTGTGGAGCCGGAGTCGAGGCGGAGGTTGAGTTGAGTTGAGTTGAGAGGGAGGAAAGGGGGATATGGTAGCATGGCGTTTTACGGTGGGAGGTATTCTCGTTTCATCGCTGGCGTTTGTATGGTTGGGGTTTGTTTACCTGGGTTCGGGTTTCTGGGACAGTCTGCATCTGTGCGGCATGCTGGGTAGGCCGGCTATTGGGGGATTGGGGGTTCATGTGGATGGGAGTATGGAGTTTTTGGGACTTTTCTGGGTCTGGGTGGTTCGACATCGGACAGACTGGACTGGTGATTACCCCTGAGAAGGAGGAGTGGAGAAGCATATCATAGTATGTACTAGTCAATGGAAGTATGGAAGCTTGGAAGGTATCATATGGGAGGAATGGATGCATGAATATGATATTGGCATGTTCGGAAGTCGTTGACGTTTGGTGAACATGCGGGTGTGACCTTGTCCTGAGATCAGGCCCGGATGCCACCAGTGGTCTTGGTCACGGGTCACGGGTCACTGGTCTACTTGCGCGTGTACACAGCACAGTACTCCCGTGGTACCCGTGACGTGATCCGTCCGTCTATCGTGTATGTGTATGGTACCTGGGTCTACGGTCTACGGCGCTAGATCGACCTGGACCACTCGCTAGCAGAGGCGCGCTGTAAGGAAAGGGGTCCCAGGCATCAGGGGCGTACCGTACGTAGAGGTGGGACGCACGTCAAGATCAAGATGTCAGAAAGCAGAGAAAGGGGATATACCCAGTAGAAGACTACGGTGGATGTGATAACGACTGTGGTACAGTATCGTAGCGGCCCGAAGCGGCACATGCCGATCCATGGGCCTGGGATACGATGAAAACAGAAGATACATGCGGAACTAACTACACAGTACGGAGTACGAATCGTTCGATGTGCGGGTGAGTACCGCTGTATGAATAATGGTGGGATGCGGTGCTGACATACGTTTCACTTTTGGTGGGAAAATCTTGGAATCCCCGTCCGCTGCAGCCTGCAGGAGGTTGGATCGAAAAAATCAGGGTCTCGTCAAGCGTGCGGTAATCTTGGAAGATCAGATGAGATGGGGATGAGATGAGGGGGTCTGTGTACTGTGTAGCCGGCTGGGCGCGGGGTGGGACCAGACTGGTGCATTTGATGGGTCGTGTGGGTTGGGTATGGGCATTTGGAATCTCAAAATCCCAAGCTTGGAAGTCCGAAGGGGGATACGGTGAGGACCCTGGCTTGGTCCAACGCGGTAATTTTGACAGAGTCATGGATTCCTGGATATCAGGACCGTGGTGGCCGTCAGGTGGTGTTGACATGGAGAGAGCGTCCCAAGATTTGTTCAGCCTCGAGGTTTGAGAGCTGATCATGTGTATGTCTCTCCCTCCCTCCCCCCTTCTTGGCTGTGTCTGGACAGGTGACGGACTCGTGATATGGGATTCCTGTGCACCCTTCGACCAGTCAACCAATTTCGGTTCAGCATGTCGTCGGGCAGGCTTTACCCATCGTGTTGGATGGAAGACATCATCTCGCAGGCAGCGGGTCGGTCCAGACCCTGTAGGTCCACGCTGAGGAAGTTGATCCCGGATGGAATTTGGATGGGACGCGGTGGGGTCTGTCCCATTTGCGTGCGGGCCAGGGACGATAGGAGACAGTACGCAGTACTCCGTACCCCAGTACAGTAGAGCACCCATCTTCAGGGCAGCGAACTAACAAAAACAGTAGGAAAAACCGGGTTCGTGGCCAAGATGCCTACTGACCATCCATCTCCATCTCGTGAGCATGGGCGTGGTCACATCCCACATCCCACTGATTCAGCCCTATCCTCGACCCTGTGAGCCCTATTCACTGTTTTTGGTGCCAGGGTCCACAAGGTCCACAGTGTCCATGCAGGGTCCAAATCTTGGCTACCCGCGACGTGCCGAAAACCTGCTAACCTGCTAACCAGCTAACCAAGGAAGAGCAATCTACTAGCTTTCAAACAATGGCGGCACCGAGCTCGGACCTCTGATTCTGGAGACAGAAACAAGAAATAGAGTCCAAATAATCCCCCCTTCCCAAGCTCCCATCTGTCCAGCCTGGTCTCATCAGCCATCAGCCATCAGCCATCAGCCATCAGCCGCCGCGCCCAAGCCCCCCGTGTCTGAATTCCGGGTCCCTCGCGGGCTGCTCTGCTGACAATTACAATTCACCGGTGCCCCCCGCCTCGAAACCGCCCTTTATTTCCACTTCTTTCGAACCGTCGTGTGCGCTGCCTAATACACAGTACGTTCCGTCGCGCCACGCTTTGGGGTCGGGTCGCACGCGCCGCTTCAGAGTTCGCTGACGTCTACGGGTCCCTGGGCTTGGTGATGTCATCCCTCGACACTTCTTTCACCCTCGTCATCTCCCACATCTCGCAAACGCAAACGCAACTCTTCGCTACCCCTGTCCTCAAAACGTTTCATCCACCACCACCACAACCTCGACAATCATTTCATGTTACGCTTATTGCACTCGACCCGTCCTACACCGTCCTCCCGCCGGCCTTCCGCCCCACTCCCCTCCCTCTGTGGGCAATAACGGCATGTCGACTCCCCTACTCTCCCCTTTACCCAGAGAGGCCTCATCCCACCCCTCCAGAACTATCCAACCTCCTCCACCCCCGAGATCCCTCTCCTCCAACCACGTCCGCAAACACTCCTCCTCGACCACGGCACCGCTCAACCCGCACCGCATGAAAGACCCAAAAACACCAGCAACAGTCGCAGACGATCCACGCACTCCCAGCCCCAGCTACTTCGGCGTCAGGCTCGACGGTTCCGCTGACCAGTTCGCCTCCGGCACCGCCCAGCACGTCCGCACAAACTGGAGCCTCCCCTCTTCCAACGTTCGCTCCACCGCCGCCGTCTCCCCTCGCATCATTCCCGTCGACCGGAACCCAGAGTTCGAGGCCTTCAGGAAGCAGTCGGAGAACAACAATGGCTTTGCCTTGGGAGGTTTCGACTTCTCCCGGGCCACCCCTTCTACCTTGTCCAAGGGTCCGTTCTTCCAGGCTGCCACCACACCCAGCCCGTCGCAATCCATCACTCCGCCCTTGCAACTCACCCCGGACAGCGGCGCCGACGCTCCCAAACCACGCTCTCCCAAACGTCTCCTCTCGTCCACCGAACCACAACTCTTCACAGACCGCCCACGGAGAGAGTCCCCCGCGAGCTTCACTGACCAAGAAGGGTTCGGTCGCACAAATGAGACGGCCCAATTCGTCGACTTTCGCCACGCTACCTCATCCCTTCCACCGCTGTCCTCCTCTGCCGTCGTCCCCAGCCTCACCAAAGCCCGAGCCGATACCCTCCCTACGCATACCGAGCACGAGGATGGCCAAGGGCCCACGTTGGCCTCGCCCCAGCACATTGTGACCATCCTCGAATCCTCAAGGGAGGAAATCCTGTTGCTGGATCTCCGTGTATCTACTCATTACGCAAAATCCCACATCAACGGTGCACTCAGCCTGTGTATACCTACCACACTACTTAAACGCGCGTCATTCAATGTCCAGAAACTGGCAGAGACTTTCAAAGATGATGATGACAGAGACAAATTCGAACGTTGGAGGAGCTGTAAATCCATCGTTGTTTACGACGCTACGTCATCCACCCTCAAAGATGCCACGACGTGTATCAATACTCTCAAGAAGTTCATGAACGAAGGCTGGTCCGGCGGCTCCTATATAATACGCGGCGGCTTCGCCGAATTCTCCAAGAAATTCCCTTCATGGGTCGTACAGGGCTCGGCGAATGGCTCGGCCTCTTCATCATCGTCATTGCAGATCGACTCGGACCGGCCCGCTGTAGCGCCGGTCGTCGGTGGATGTCCCATGCCGGCCGCACAGAGCGCCGCGAACCCCTTCTTTGGCAACATTCGCCAGAACATGGACCTCATCGGCGGCGTTGGCCAAATGCCCATCAAACAGCCTGAGGGCTTGACCAAGTCCATCGAGGAAGAGCTTCCGCAGTGGCTGAAGGGCGCAGCAGATGACAAGGATCGCGGCAACTCGGTCGCGGAAAAGTTCCTGAACATCGAGAAGAGGGAGAAGAAGCGCATGCAAGAGGCCTTTGGGAACGGGAACGTCGCGTATTCGTCCGGCGAAGAGAAAAAGGAGAATGCAGTAAAGCCGATTCAACTGGCTGGGCTCGAGAAAGGGTCCAAGAACCGGTACAACAACATATGGCCCTATGAGCACTCGCGCGTCAAGCTGCAAGGCGTCGCAAAGGATGGTTGCGATTATTTCAATGCTAATTACATCAAGCCCAGTCTCTCCAACAAGCGCTACATAGCTACGCAGGGGCCTCTTCCCGCAACTTTCAACGTAAGTTTCCCTCCACCTCATCGTAGCCTTCGCCGCTAACGCAATCAGGATTTTTGGAACGTCGTATGGCAACAAGACGTCCGCGTCATTGTCATGCTGACCGCCGAACAAGAAGGCGGCCAGGCGAAAGCTCACAATTACTGGGGTGACCGGCAGTACGGCCACCTGTATCTCAATCCTCTGGGAGAACATAGGGCGTCTCTCGAGCCACACAGGATACGAAGAAATCGAGCCCAACCGCGGCCAACGCTGGGCCAGCGCCGCTCGACGAATCCTCCAAAACCGACAAACCTCTCCAGGGAGGCCAGCACCTCATCCTCGTCCTCGTCGACTACGGAGCAGCCGTACGTCATTGTGCGCAAGTTCACGCTGTCGAATTCCGACGAGCCGTTCGAGCGGATGCGCGAGATCACCCAGCTGCAGTACTCGCATTGGCCCGACTTTGGCGCCCCCGCACATCCTGCCCACCTGTTGGGCCTGGTTGAGCAGTGCGACGCCGTCGTGCGGCAAGTCAATGGGGGTTCGGCCTCGCGACCGGATCCCCCGAACAGCAGACCCGTTATCGTGCACTGCTCTGCCGGATGTGGACGCACGGGGACCTTCTGCACCGTGGATTCCGTCATCGACATGCTTAAGCGGCAACGGCAGGCGCGGAATGCGCGCCAGGCCAGCGGTGGTGCGGGCATGGATGTGGAAGCTTCTTCGTCGTCGGGCTCCGGCGGCGTGGACGGCAATTGGACGCTGCGCGACGACATCGATTTAATCGAGAAGACGGTCGAGGATTTCCGGGCGCAGCGGCTCAGCATGGTGCAGAGTCTGCGGCAGTTCGTGCTGTGCTACGAGAGCGTCTTGGAGTGGCTTGTGGAACAGCATCCCAAGTCCGCATAAGAACAAACGTTCATTTGGTGGGCGTACGGCGTAGTGGTAAGGCTAAGGGTAAGAGATAGAGGCCGTTGCATACCTTGCATCTTTTTCTTTTGCCTGGTTGATATAGCACTTTGATGGTCGAGCGGATAGGAATGGGACGGAAACACCGCACCGGTCTACGCGGATGTACGGTCAGATCGCATAGCGTGGTCGTTCTCAGCATCACTTGTTTTAGCGCACGCATGGTTTTGTCTGCAGTTATCTAGAGTTTTTTGGATGCGCGTTTTTTTACATACCCTACTCTTTTGGCGGGATGGGAGGGAGGCGTTTAGGGGCATGCCATCGTATACATGGCGAATGAAGCTGCATTTTCGAAAACGGGCATTGAATGAAACTGGTCATTGTTCCTACTACGTTTCGTTTCACCCTATCAATCGCATCCACGACAGTAAATGTGTTGAATATTGGAGAGGGTTATTTATACATGTCACGTGCACGCGCGTAGTCGCGTTTCTTCACCTCGCGAAACCCACCCCGCGTTTTCTTGACGTTCAGCTTCACCTTCACCTTGAGCTCAATTTCCCTTCACTTCACTTCACCTCCGCCCCTACACATATATAAATAAGATTCACCCTCCGCCTAACAGAACGGTGTACCCTCATCCCATCCTCCTTGACACAAATTCCTCGCCCGATCGCGACCTCGGGACTCTCGTCTCCCATTCCCCCTTCCCGCGAATCCATTCACGATCCCGACCCATTCCCCAACCCACACACACACACATACAAACACGATGTCCCGGCGCCCCCGCAACGTCGACGCCGACGTTGATGAAACGCCCACCCGACACGCGCGCACGTACGCGAATGGCCACAGCCACAGCCACGCAGACAACACAGACATGGCGGATATGGGAGACGGTGCGAGAGGGGAGGGGTACGGCAACATGCACCGCGCTTTCTTGCAGGCGTTTCTGGCGCGGTCGGTCATGAGGGGCGAGGAGGTGAGGAGTGTGTTGGCAGCGGTGATGAGCGTGGACGGTGAGTTTGCTGATTTCTTTCGTTGGGGGTTGAGAAGGGACTTATCGATGGGATGAAAAGAGAGGTATATCCCTCTCGAGACACGGACGAAAAAGAAAGAAGACGAGAACTACGAACGGAACCGTGTCCACCCCTCCCCGATTCCCCCTTCCCCCGTCTTCCCTTCTCTCCAATCTCCCTTCAACAAAATCCAATCCCACCCCCTAACTCACCCAACACAGATCCCACCCGCCCCAC
>JAFHBW010000334.1:0-28190 GCA_019022765.1 Westerdykella sp. P71 | reverse complement strand
ACACGTAGATACCGAACGTAGTAATATCAAGCCAGCTCTCTGAGCTAGGACGTTCATACTCGTTGCTCTCGTGACACGAAACAAGCGTCCAGGCACTAGCCACAGTTGTACTTCTGGCGTGAGTCAGCGGCCGTAGGTACTGAAAATTACTGGGTTTCCAGACTTAAGGCCCGCTCCTACTTTTGCCAGCTTACTACGGTTCAGTAAACAAGCGCTCAGAATTAGGTGAGACGTGCGGGGTCGTGCTGCATTAGCGAGGATCACGACTAGCTTCGGGCGGAAGTACCAGCGGGCACGGCGATGCTGCATGAATCTCTGTGCGACACCAGCCACAGGACGAGGGACAGCCTCTCTGTACTCTCAGATAAGTAGATGGCGGCAAAAGCCTCGTGGTGGGGCTGTAGCGACGGAAGCCTGAACTACAATGGACAGAGTCTCTCTGCGGATCGGGTGATCAGGGGATGACGCGATGGTATTTTTTGTATTGGTCACACATCTAGAGCTTTTGGATAGCAGCAGCGGAATATTTATTAGGATCAATGGCACGTATTAACATGTGGGCTGAGTTGTCGTAGTTCAAAGTCGATGTACCACTCGCATTTTTCGGACCAGGGGGTTTTTCGACCTGCAGGGAGGGACGTTAGGTCTGATAATTTTGAACGGATGAACGACCTGCGGAATGCATTTTGCGGGACAATGGCGTGGCAGTGCAACGGAACATGGACAACCGAGACATCTAGGATGGGAACGTTAGTATCACACAAGGACCAGGAGATCATACATCACCAGCATCTGACAGCGCCCATAGGACAAAGATCACCAATGGTTAAGCGGAACATCACCCAAGTGAAGCCTCCATTGTATCGTGATCATTTGATTCGGCTCCCGCTCGTGAAGAGCAAGGCCAGCTCCATTGATAGGCCGCAAGTAGCTTGCTGGTATGATAAATACACTCCGGGACTCCATGGGTCCTACCCTCCGAGGCCGAATATGCTGTATTGTCGTGCTAAACCCTCAACTTTTTTCGTAACCCCCCTCTACATCGACAATTTATCGGACAATGCCCTCGAATCGGCTCTTGTACCACTTGATGGTCTCGGCCTGGTTGATACGGTGGGAAGCGCCGATCTTGGCCTTCGCCCGCCTGCGCTTGGTGACGCGCTCGCCGGGCCTGGTCATGCAGACGTAGAAGTCCATACCGTAGATACTGTTTCCTGTCAGCCACATGATGGAAAATCGCACAGGACCTCCACATACCCGATGCTGGGGTCGTATTTGATGCCCAAGTCGATGTGCTCGCTGATACCGAAGCCGAAGTTGCCAGACTCGCTGAAGTTGCGCTTGCGGAGCTCGTACTCCTTGACCTTCAGGCCACGCTCGAGAATCTCCTCAGCCTTGGGGCCACGGATGGTGACGTGGACGGCAATCCTGTGAGGCTCTGTTAACTCCCTTGTTCCCTTCCCTTTGCGCATGGCGAATTTCGTACTTTTCGTTCCTCCTGATACCGAAGGTACGGACGGTATAACGGGCCTTGGAGTAGACGGGAGTCTGACCGCTCAGCTGCTCAAGCACCTTGGCCGCACGGGTCAAACGATCACCAGACTCGCCGACGGAGATGTTGAGGACGAGCTTCTGGATGCGGAGCTCCCGCATGGGGTTCGCGGCTTTGCCTTCGGCCTGCAAAAATCGTCAGTATTGCCGGGTGATGATGCTGTGTGAATTGCGACGGACCATTGTAAAGAGCTGTGGGAGGGTTAGTGGACGGAGGTTGGGTGGTCGAAGTGTCGGGAGTGAAGTCGTGAGGGTGCATTTTCGAAAGTCTCGCATGGGTGGATAGTGCGCGCCAAGACTAAGCGATTTCGCGCTAGTGCCGCCATGCCTGAGCTTCTCCAACATCAACTGCACTTGAGCTCCATACCACCCAAGCACTTGTTGTCGCTGCTCGCCCTTCTTCCTTTGCGCAGGTTCAGTCATTTACATAGGGAGAAAGTCGTCCTCGGACGCACCGCACACAGTATGGCGGCAGCAAACCGCCAAGGCAAGATGGTAAGTATCTCTGCCTGGAAACTTCACCTTCCACCCTGAGAGGAGAATGTGTTTAGAACGGACTGACCTGATTGTGTATAGCAAAATCTTGTAAGCGCCCTCAGTTTTCTCGCCGCGACTATTTAGGCTCACTTTCCTCAGATCAATTACCGCATGAAAGTCACGCTACAAGATGGAAGACAAATGGTGGGCCAGATGCTGGCATTCGACAAGGTACGCCTCCGGACCGCTTCGTCTTGCAAAACTGACGTATCTATAGCACATGAATCTGGTATTAGCCGATACCGAAGAGTTTCGCAGAACGCGACGGAGACAAGGGAAGGCGGCACCGGGCGCAGCGCAACAATACACTGAGACCGAGGAGCGTCGCGCAATTGGCTTGACCATCATCCGCGGTGCCAACGTTGTTTCCGTTTCCGTGGATGGACCACCGCCAGCAGATCCGGCAGCACGCTTGGGAGGCGCTCCGGGAGGAACAACGACCGCTGCTGCGCTTGCAACCGGTCCCGGCGTCGCGAGACCTGCTGGTCGCGGCCAAATTCCCGTCGGTCTTGCAGGACCCCCCACTGGTGTGGGAGGGCCTGGTCCTGGATTTGGAGGCGCATTCCCACCCCCGGGAGGTTTTGGCGCCCCGCCACCGGGCTTCCCCGGGCCGCCTGGAGGATTCCCTGGACGCGGAGGACCCCGTAAGTTTTCTCCCAACGTTTGATAGTTTCTCTTCTGAACATATTTCAAGCGGGTGCTTTTCCTGGAGGTCCGCCTCCTGGCTTCCAGCCGCCGCCTTTCGGCGGTCCGCCGGGCGCCGGTCGTGGATTCCCCCCGGGCCCTCCTCCGGGTTTTGGTGGTGGCCGGTAATCGGGGAACGACGAGTGATATGTGTTTAGGGCTTCCCGTGGTTTACAAATCAAAGCTTCGAATGAGGTCTGGAGGGCATCGAGCGACGAAGTAACGAAGATCTACCTCGAAGGATAGGACGAGAGGACGGGCGCCACTGGCAACCGCTTGCAGAGGGAAGGACAACTGATACCAAAGAAGCATTGGAAAAGCGATATCCGTTCGATGTCTTGGGCTTGAATTTGGCCGAACTCGAGTTAGGATTGCGGATGCAGATATACCTCCAATAATACATGAAGCATACAATTGCCTCACCTCATCTGCATTTATACGACAGAACGTGCTACACGTAGCTCGGCATAAGCTCTATTTCTTGCAATTCGAGATTATCTATGCTAGCCATTCCCGCATTCCGTGCCTTGCCTACTCCCTCCACCCTTTAGCAAGCACCCCTTTAACAACCGCACTTCTTTCCCCATTCATCTCCTCTGTTACCCTCTCACCCACCCACTCACACCCCTTGATCTTCCCAATCGCCACCAGCGCCTCCGCTCTCTTCAACCGCATCGCCTCTGGCAAGCCCTCGTATGTAGGATCGAAGAGTATCTTCTCGAAAGCCGTTTGAGCCTCGGGATTCAGAGTGAGGGACAAGTCAGAAGACGCAGCTGAGAAGAGCGATTGCAGGGAATTGAAAGTTGTAAGGTGGATGTTTTTGGCGTGGGTGGAGTTTGCGCGGAGAATGAGAGGGAGAATGGTACTCAACGCCGACGAAAAGGTGGGTGACGTGAGAAGAGGGTGGAGGGAGGAAAGTAAGGTGGACACGCAGGCTGAGAGCGTTTTCTCCTGCCTGTGACGAACAAAGTTAGCAAAATCTTCGAACATAACACATCGAAGTGCGGGTAAGCGATTCCACTTACAGTTGTGCATCCTTCAACACTTGCCCTCCATCCACCTCCATCTTCTCGCCGTCCTCTTCCTCCCCTTCCCCAAGCTCCTCCTCAACCACACCTTGGACGATCTCAGCTACTGTTCCGGATAATTCCAAATCCGTCCTCGCTTTCGCAATCTTCCCCAGGGCATCAATTGCATGCGGCCTGTATGGCTTATTCACCCTCTTCGCCTCCCTAATCGCCACTTTCTCAATCTGTTTCGCAACCTTCGCATCTACGCCCCACAGTGCCTTCCCTCTTTCTACGAAGCGCACAAAGGCCTCGAGAACGACTTCTTTGCCTTCCCACGTCTTCCCTCCCATGGCTTTATCCAGCGCCGGCCACAACGTCTGCGCATTCGCAGTGTCGATCTCGTCTTTTCCGGTTGTTATCGACATCACAGCATCGGCAATCGTCTTCGCAGCCGTGTGTTTGAGCACCCATTTCTGAGACTCTAGATGCTGGTCTGCCAATGCTACAATCTCTTTCAAATAGAGAAGCACGGCACGGCTTCCAGCGACATTGTCGGACCACGTATCCGCGAAGAGTTTGTGGACTTGGGGGTGGGAATCATGCTTCGCCAGGAAGATAAAGGGTAGCAAGTCAGCGGACAGGGCGGTGAAGCGATCTGTTGCGTTTTTCGAGATGGAGAGGATGATATCTCCAGCCGTGAGTCTACTCTTGTCGTCTTCGGAGGAGAAGTAGAGTTTTTGGCAGAACGATATGGTGGAGAGGAGTTGTTTATCGGATGCCAGACGCGCCACATAACCCGTGGCTGCGGCGTAGGAAGAGGAGACTGTGTCGTTGCGGTCACGGACGTATTTATGGATGAGCTTGAGGAAGCCGTCGGCGTAGGGTTTGAAGAGGTAGTTATGCCGCGTGCTGAGTGTGACGAGGACGCGGGAGCAGCCGACTTTAGAAGGGAGACCGACCGCATTGTTCATGGCCGATTCGATGTGCGGAACTAGCTTTTCCATTGTGGCCGCGTCTGCAAGGTCGAGACAGCGTTCGATTGATTCAGTTAAGGGGGAGGAGCGGACGCTTTGTAGACGCATGTCATCGATCTTTTGTTCAGTGAGGTTGTATTTTGAGGCGTTGAGGTGAATGTAGTTGACTGCTTCTGGCTCCAGGGAGCTGAGGAGTCCCAGGAGGCGTTCCACCAGCTCTGGAGAGTGGGGGTTGAGTGTTTTTGCGTTGCTCTTTTTCACGATCTGCAAAAGAGTATGCACGGCGAACATGCGGACCTCTTCGGCGCTAGACTCAAGACCAGAAGACGACATTAGGAAAGGAAGGACTCGGGACAGCATGGCACTAGCATTCTTGAGTGAGGAGTCCCCTGCTTCCAAGGACCGCGTGAGGATGCCTGTTAGGACCCGTGCGAGAGAAGCCGCGGCGACCCTCACGGTCTCTTTGATGTCGTCAAGGACCTTGAAGCACTTGTCCCAGATCTGGTCAAGATATTTTTCGTACTTCTCTAGCTTGCGGCCTTGGACCAAATCGGCAATGGCTGCACAGCTTGCTTGCCGTACTCTCCATTCTTTGGTGAGGATGCTGGTGAGGAGATCTTCCATAATGGCGTCGAAATGCTTGTCGATTGTGGCAGATGGGTCTTTGACGAGTGCATTCCATATGTCGTTCATGGAGCGCTGCACATTCGGGTTGGGATCAAACCTTGATAACGTTAGGCCCCATGACTTAAAAGCAGGGAGAAAGGAACGGGAAACCATAAACCACGTACCTATAGCGGAATAACTTGGGGTACAGCTTGGGATTTTCGGCAAGATATCCACCGACGCTAGAATCTGAAAAGATGTTACTGAGCCCAAAGCGACCAAAAGCAGCACGGCTGGACCAGATGGAGTTATTCGAAGCCAGAGACATGAACCGATAGACAAGGCTGCTGTCTCCCACTTCAGAAGCCAGATTGAGGATGTCCTTATACGTGGTGATCGACTTGCCTTCGCCAACAGGCAAAGCCCCAGGTTCAAAGAGCTGCGTGTCTTCTGTGACGGTGCCTGTCATCTTCGGTTTATTGTCGGAGAATGAGCCTACCAGATCTCGGACAAGGTCATCCTTAAGACTACGGTCGCCCTTCTCGTAGACAAGACCAAGGCCTCGAGATGCTGCTTCTTGGACCACTTCATCTCTATCCGAGAGGCATACTTTGAATGCCCCCTGGCATCGTCCCAGGTAGGTCTGCATCTCCGGAATGTGTCCGCAGTACTGGAGTAGACATAGCAGCCAAATAACTGATGCTTTCTTGAGCGACGGTTTGCTCTGATGGCATCCCTTCAAGGTTTTCTCAATAACCGCATCGAGCGTCCTTTCACGTCGGGGTCCGGACGGTGTCAGGATAGGTCCATCCCATGGATCGTGCTCCTGGCCTGGATGCTCGATGTCCAGCTGGGCTGTCAGAGCTTTCGACTCCCAACCTACGGCGAAGCAGCTCAAGGCTTCACCAACGGAAAACTGAGCCTCCGCATGTCGAACCTCGTGCAGCTCATGGAGTTTACCGGCGATGAAGCTGTAGTCCGAGGTATCGCTGCTTTCCGGTTCCGTTTCCAGGGTGATCATACCGAGGTGGCCAAGGCACAAGATAGCTTCCACCAAACCGGTCTTCGCATGGTCGTATATTTTGTGGGCAACGCCCTGGAATGTGGCATGTTGAGAGAGAGAGGAAGGAGTTATCACGAAATACAGACTCAACTGGTCAAGACACAAGAATACCGCCGCTTGGAGAGTCGCGTCCTTGCTTTGCTGGAGGATATCAACAACCAATCCGACGAATCGATGCACTGGGTGGTCGGCTGGAAACTCTTGTTGTTGCCTCCACCGCAAGCGGCTGAAATAGAAGCCAAGAGCAACAACTATTCCACTGAGTTGATTGATCTCTCCACCTACAGCGGTCTTCCAAGCACTTAGTTTCTGGAAGAATGTCTCGTGCAATGGGAGTACCGACTCCGTATCGGATGCCCCATGGGAAGCTAGTAACCCATAGCAATGAGCGGCTATCTTCCGTCGTACAACGTTGTTGGCGAGAATGGATGGCTGCAACGCTTGAACCTCCGCAGTCAGACCTGCCAATGTCCAGCTCGTCTCTGGGGATAGCGAGAGAAGGCGGATAAAATTATCTCCTATGTCGTCAAGGCTAGCTAGTTCGTCCCGTATGAGGAGCTCAAAGCTTGTTCTAAGGAGAATGGCTATGGACGTGGCGTGGCGATGGTCCGACGCAAGTGACCGAAAAGCCTGGCGAGATCGTTGATCTGTAGACAAGAGGCTCTCCAGTTTCCGTCCCCAGTCTTCAGTGGGGGTGTGGACGATGGACTTCTCAGATAGCGCTGTTTGTATACACACTTGTGTGCAAAAGCTAATGACCGTTGGTACCGCTTGTGCGTATTCTTTGTGGAACTGCTTAGCCAGCGTAACCACGTTCGAAGAAGTCAATGGTGACTGAGCATCGCCTTCCATATCCACGTCTTCATCGATGTCCTGGAGAAATATAGTACGAACGAGTTTGTCGAAATCTGGGAAGTTGACGGTGAACGCCTCGGTACCGGGTATAGAATGTTGCATGGCGAACAGGTAAGGGTCCAGGCCTTTTCTGCCTTCTTCAACAACCTCATGCCTTTCGGCTTTACCGCCACTGACTGCAGTGATATCGATCCATCTGGCCCAGACATCGTCATAAGAGAGGCAGCGATTTGCAAACCTGGTAGCCACATATCGGGTGCTCCTGGAGAATTTGTAGGTTCCAGTAGAAGCTCCAGCCTCATCTGAAATCGAGTATTTGAGCAGCAGTTGGCGGAATTTGGACTTTACGGAGGGTTTGAGGGATTGCGAGAATGCTCCTAGAACTGATGAGAGCGCTTCTTCGATGCTTACAGCAACGTCCTTTCCTGAGGTGTCGTGACGCAGAGAACGAAACAACCAGTCCAACAAGCTCAAGGTCGGCTCCATCAGGATCTTTTCGGGTGCTGCCTTGGCCAAAAGGCCAATTGTTTCGTAGGCGTATCCACGAAGCTCCGAATCCTGATCTCGATCCGGTGATGGCCATCCTTGGTCTTCGATGAAGCCTCTCAGATTACCGACGAGGCCTGCAGCAACAAGAGCAAGGTCTGCACTGGTGCCGTGCCGCGCGACGAAGTTCACGAGTGAAAACAACGCTGACCGGAATTTAGAGGCTTCTCGTCCCGCTGTAGTTCGGCTAGATGAATCTTGCTCAACGGATAGTAGACCCTCTTCGACCATTCTCGATATCTGCTTTGGATATCTCGTGCTCCTCCCTGATCTGGAGAGAAGACCAAGAATCTTGATACGTAGTGGTATCCTCACAGGCAACGCGCCTTCCGGGGTGCTCCTGTACTAGGTCAGACCTGAGTCCTGTTGGCATTCCCGAGCGATGCATGTGAGGGTAATGGTATCTCGCGTGGGCCATACAGGAGATAAAGAGTCACTTACGAGCCGAAGTATAAATTGAAGAGGCCTTCAATCAGCCCCTGGTCCTCAAGATTCTGAGTTTGGGTGACACGTTTGAGAATGTCTTCCCCAACCTCCGATATACGTGAGTTGGTATCGGCTGAGGCAAACAATGCAGGGAGGAATCGCTCCTGATCGTTGAATAAGCCGCTGGCAAGTAACCTGACAACTAATGCTTTAGTTTCAATTATATTAAGACCTGTGCTTGCGCTAGGGTCCCAAGCCTCCGCGTTACCGTAAACAGTGAGGAACTTGTATTCATCAATGGACAGCCCGGGACATCTCGACGATGGCGCCCCTTCAGTACTCGCGCCGCGTACAGGACTCAATAGAAGTAATTTTCCAAACCAACGAGAGAGAAAAGCACCATCATCATTGCTCAGTTGAAGCGCAGATCGAAGCTCGTCATCCTCCTTGGTTCCCCTCAGGGGAAGCTTAAAATGCGCCAGTAGACGGAGGGTCAAGTGGAGAAGCTGAGATGCATGTTGCGCAGATTTGCTGTAATCGCTGGCTATCCCATTGATTAGAATCGGAAGGAGCTCTAGGCGTTCGGATACTTGAAGGCGAGAGATTCCTTGCTGAATGTAGAGAATATCAAAGTGGCGGATTAGGGGAACCTGAGAATTCTCCTTGAACTGTAGGAGTAGTTTTTTGACCGGAAGCTTAATCTCCCTAGCGTTCTTATCAGAGAAGGTTGTTACAAAGGAAATGTAAATAAATCTAGCCTTCACTCCATTTGAATCTTCTGTCTTCTAGCCCCGAAGGACCTGACTACCAACCACTGGATTGGCGATACGGCCTCCATTGCAGTAGACAGAGGGTTCAAAAAGAGTTACGGCTAGATTTATTTACATTTGCTTTGATGCGGGAATAGAATCGGATGTACTCACTGTGGGGGCAGGATGCGCTTGTTGATATGCTGACAAACTGCTATAACCTACAGAAAGGAGGGCAGGGTTAGCTGTCATTTGTAACATAAGCTAGACGGAGTATGGAGGGAGAGAATGCCCTTTTGAATCCCTACCTTGTTCCGTACAGCCATATGTTCTGAAGCAAGCTTGAGCAATAAGGGCACAAGGAACTTGTCGAGGAGTTCTTCAAGTTTTCGGTCTGTGCTTGCTGCTGCTATCCGGAATTCAACATTGCCCACGAGCTGCAACTCCCTCGCCTCGGAGGTCTGCTGAGAAGCCATATTGAAAGTCCTCAAAGATGACTAGGCGTAGCTCAAGAGAAGACCAACGGTTATGATCGCTAGGACGACTAGTAGTCATCAACGGGATTGATGGTATATGTAGGTTTTCGCTGGCTCAAAATGCTGGACCGAGATTCTTGACTTGAAGACTGTCCATGTATGGTCAAGGCCACAGCAGCCGCGTATTGCCACTACCAGAACGATCTATGCATTACTCACCATCTCATTCACGGGGTTGTCGTTCCAGGACCGGACCGGAAAAACACTTCGGAGTGAACGCACGGACTTCCGATGACGCACCCCCGTGGTCGCCTTGCACGCACGACAAGAGCGCGTCTTCACAACCCGCCTTTTACCGTTGTTGCTTGCTTCCTCGCCTCTCAAGCGAACACCTACCCGACACTCCGCCTCCTCTAGACGGCTCTTTCCTTCCTCGTCCGTTTGCTCACCTCCACCTGTGCCAACAAACAGGCCCCCCACTTCCTCGTCTTCTCGGAGCTCCACCGTGCTACTTACACAAACCCATATACAGTTAACGGGAGCAGTCGCTGACCGCCTTGTATATCACTAGAGCCTACACCATCACACACTCTTTCTGCCTTCAACACACTATAGCTTCGGGCGGCATCCTTCGGTTCATACGAGCTCTACACGCCCTCCCGGACGACGACCCCGCCACGCACGCTCCCTTTACTTCAGCAGAATCGAGGGGACGTGTACCTCGCAGTCCGATTCCACAAAGCATTCCCTAAACCCTTTCCCCGCTCCTTTAGATCCAACTGGGATGGATTCAGACGTCGCAGACTTCGTCGCCATTACGGGCGCCGACTCTCTCAAGGCGCACAGATACTTGGAGTTGACGGATCAGAATCTCGAGCAAGCCCTACAACTCTACTTCGACAGCCCTAACTTGGATTTCGGAGATGAGGCCGCAGCTGGCACGTCGAATGCCCAGAATCCGATACAGATCGATTCAGATGACGAGACCTCCGAGAATGAGCCGCGCCCTAGCGGCTCAACTGCACACCATGACACCATAGAAGACGACGAGGCAATGGCTCGCAGACTGCAGCAGGAGATGTATGGCGGTTCCGAACCGGAAGTCCGGGCCCCCATCGCGCAGGTGAGGGAAACACTTGTGGGGCCTGGTGCCTATGAGGACGATGATATGTTGGTTGCCGAACAGATGGCCTCACGCCGCAGGCCTGCCGGTAAGAAATGATCATCTTCAGCTCTCAAAGCTGAGATTGACGCTCACGGACATTAGGTCGCCCAGGCATCTTCAATCAGCAGCAACGTTCCGCGCAAGCCTCGGTCTGGGAGAGCGCGGAGGACCCCGATGCACGGCGACGTGAGTTGGCCACCGCTACGGGCGGCGCATCAGAAGCCGACCGCAAGTCCAACATGTTGGCTCAAATGTACCGGCCGCCGTTCGAAATCATGTTCCAGCGATCGTGGGAACAGGCACGAGAGGAAGGCAAGGAAAAGGAGAAGTGGCTGCTGGTTAATATCCAAGATCCTGCTATTTTCGATTGCCAAATCCTTAACAGAGATATCTGGAAGAACGAAGAGATTAAGGCCACCATACGGGAAAACTTTGTTTTCATGCAGTACAGCAAGGACGATCCACGAGGGCAGCAATATAACAACTACTATTTTACCGCGAGGGATAGTCAGGACGCTTATCCGCACATAGCCATCGTGGATCCTCGCACAGGAGAGCAGGTCAAGGTATGGTCCGGTCCTCCAGTGCCCTCCCCCGTTGAATTCCATGCGGAACTCCACGAGTTTCTTGATCGGTACAGCCTAAAGGCGAATGCTAGGAACCCAGTTGCTGTGCGGAAACCAGAGAGGAAGAAGGTTGATGTAAACCGGATGACGGAAGAGGAGATGTTAGAGATGGCCTTGCAGAACAGCCTTGCTAACAGCAAGGGCCCTACCGAGGAAGATCCAGATGCGCTGACCAAGGATACTTCTGGCAGTGGGAAAGGAAAGGGAAGAGCAGACGAGATTGTTCAAGACGAGGAGGAAATGGACCTCAATACGTCTGCTTCTCCTTTTGCCGGGATCTCAGACTCGAACCCACATACCGAGCCACCGGCGTCTGCAGACCCGAAAACGACAACCCGTATTAAGTTTACCTCTTCGGGTCAGCAGAAGGTCCGCAAATTCTATCTCAATGACTCAGTGCGGACCATTTACGAATGGATCAAGTCGGGTGGTTGGGAAGGCAAGGAAGGCCTGGAATTTGATCTCATATCCCAGCGTAAGAACCTGATTGAGTCTCTGGACTTGACGATCGAGCAAGCCGGTCTGAAGGGCAGCGTGGTCAACGTGGAGTTTACGGAATAGAATCCCGGCTCGGACGAGGATGATGACTTCGAAGTGGGCGACGAGGAGGTGGATGATGACGACGAAGTCGATGGCTTGGTTGGTGGGAAGCTGGGACTTTCTCCCCCAGCATTTGAGTTCAACATGGCACGCGTATACTGGAGGAGGGAGTCATAATGGTGTATGGAAGGACTGGTAGCTCCCTAATCTACCTATATAGGATTACTAGATTCCTGCTTATATGCCTGAGCAGGGCTTCGCAGCTCATTTGGAAGTCTACCGCAGTAGAATAGAGCCGGATTCGTCCCGAATCAGGGGTCTGCAAGACCATCAATTAATACTATCACTTCAAATTGCTCATTTCTCTTTGTGTACATTTGCTTCTGTGCATAGACTTCTTGTCCATACCTAGGAGTAGATAGATGGATGGTCGCCTTCTGCATCAATCATACATGTGTGCACGTGACGCTCTTCCCGATCCGACGTCGCCTCCAATCCCATCACAAACTCCGTTCGCCGTCTTGGCACCCCGGTCGGACCTCCACCTCTCAGTAATATCTACTCGGTGCTCAGCGGCATTGAGCGTTAACAACCCGCCTGTGTCTTCTCGCTATCTGCAACCTTTTCGCTCAATCCAACCCCAGGTCCTCTCCGCCTTCATTTCGCCTTCTGATTTGGACTCGCCTTAGGCTCGTTTGTGAAGATGGCGGCTGCACTCAAAGCGCTGAATGCGAAGATTCGGTCGAATAAGTATGCGGATTATTTCTGCTCCACACGTATGTACTTGTTCTCTTTCTCGGACGAGCTGGATTGGAAGCGGCTGCGGTTACAGAAAAAGAGAGGGCTGTAAAGAGATGGACAGCGTGGACAAGGGGAGCATTGGTCCATGGCGAAACGTTGCGAAAAGTATGCGATGCGCGACAACTGCTCATTCACGCCTCCCGACCGCAATGCGACGTCCAGCTCTCGAGATAATAGCTCTGTAATATGAGGTTTTACGACAGCCCGTGCTAACGTCCAGCCAGATTTCTGGGGTCCTGCGAGTAACTTCGGTATTCCAATCGCCGCCGTCGCAGACATGACAAAAGACCCCGAAATGTACGTGCCCAATCTCCTCCACTTTCTCTTTTCCCCTTCTCCAACACTCAACCAAGAACCAAGCTAACATTGCTTCCCCGCTAGTATATCCGGCCGCATGACCGCCGCCCTCTCCCTCTACTCCGCCGTCTTCATGCGCTACGCCCTCGCCGTCACTCCCGCAAACTACCTCCTCTTCGGCTGCCACTTTATCAACTGCTCCAGCCAGCTTATTCAGGGCTACAGGTATATGCAGTACTGGAACTGGGGAGGACGGGATGCTGCGTTGAAGGCTAAGGGCTTGGCTGCGGAGGCTGCGGACAAGGCGGGCGAGGCGGTGGGGAAGAAATAAGTTGAAGAGGACGATGGCGAGGGAAAAGTAGGGCGATTGCATTGAGCGATAGTAGGGATGGATGGGAGTGGTGTTCGGTGATAAGCATTAGAGATTCTATATCCCGTGCTTAGTTATGTTCTCTTAGGGTGTATTCAACATTTGGACCATTTCAAGTTTGTTCTTTTATCGGTTAGGATTCGATATTAACAAGAGCATACCTTTTTCCAACCTCATAAATGCAGCATCATATGCAAGCCGCGTTCTGCAAATCGCCAAAATAACACATATGAAGCTTCCAAGGCCAGAATCGTACAACCACCCATGCAAAGCTATATACGTAAATGCAGAACCCAATGTACAACCATACAACCTCCTACATCAGACTCGTCCGCCCTCCGATCTCCGTTCCTCCCTGCCCGCTCGGCAAATCACCATTCCTCCCCTCGGTGAATTCCCTATAAATCCCCTCCAGTCTCCTCCTTTCCTGTGCAGAGATACTACTCCTGGTCGTCGCCAGGGAGCTCTCGATATGCTTCCATTGAATCTCGGGTTCCTTCCTGTTACTCTCAGTCTCTTCGTCCTTCGATGCATCTGCGGCACCGTTGACGTCTTCTTGGCTAGAAGGACGGAGATGCTGCTGAGATTTGAGTTTCCGACGCATAGCCTGCAAGTCGGCAATCTTGGAGGCGATCATTGCGCGCTCCGTCAGCAGGGAAGACGGGGTGCGTTTATTCGCGTCCTCCTCGCCTTCTCCATCCAGCTTGTCACCAAAGCGGAAGTGCGTGAACTCTGGGATTCCCTTCTCCTTTGCGCTAGCTTTAACGCCATTGGAGGTTCCGTTCTTTTTCCCCGCTCCGCTCTTCGTCGGATCGCCGAGGTCGGTATCACCCAGGACGTCGTGGATGGCTTCTAGCTGGGCGTTGTAGACGACAGCTTGCAGATCTGCACCTGAGTATCCTTCTGTTCTGCGGGCGATCTCTCGGAGATTTTCGCCTTCATTTCCGGTACCTAGGACGGAGGGTGCGAGATGGAGCTTTCCGGTGACGGCCTTGAGGATGTCGATGCGCTCTTCCAGCCCGGGCAAGTCGCAAATAAGACTCTTGTCTAGACGGCCGGGACGCAGCAAAGCAGGATCAATGAGATCCGGTCTACTTGTGGCAGCGAGAACGTATACGCCGGACAAGCCTTCCGCACCGTCCATCTGCGTCAGCAACTGATTGACCACACGATCCGTCACACCCGTAGAGTCATGCCCACGCTTCGGCGCAATACTGTCGAATTCGTCGAAGAACAGGACACACGGACGTGCAGCTTCAGCCCGCTCGAAAAGATCACGGACCGACTTCTCGGAGGCACCGATGTACTTGTTGAGGATTTCAGGGCCCTTGACGGAGATGAAGTTGAGGCCGCATTCGCCGGCTACGGCAGAGGCAAGGAGTGTTTTGCCGCAGCCCGGATAGCCGTACAGGAGGAGACCAGAGCGGAGGCGGAGGGGGCATTGGGCGAAGATGGGGGCGTATGTCGTGGGGTATTGGAGTGTTTCTAAGAGGATCTGCCTGGTTTCGTGGAGCCCGCCGATGGAGTCCCAACGGGTGGTGGAGGACTGCAGGGTCACGTTACGGAGGGAAGCAGGAGTGAAGCCGGATAGGGCTTGTATGTAGTCTTCTCTGGTCAAGGAAACGGGTCCGGAGTCCGAGTCGCTCACAGAGCGTATGAGAGCTTCGTTACGAGCACGGGAGGTGAGAAGGACCAGGTCACCAGGCATGTACCCGTCTGTTTGGCCAGCCAAGTCGAGAAAGTCTATCGAGCTGTCAACGACAAAGCCATCGGCGTCGTCGTCATTGTGTTCGTGTGATCGCTGACTCTGGTTGCCTGCGGTGCTTGGCCGGCTTGCCGAAGGTGATCGAGGGAACGCATGTCCTGAGACGCCGTTGGACGTGTTGCCCTGAGTCTTCTCGTCTTTGTAGGCGAGCATCTCCAGCACTTTCCGACGACCCTCCTTATTGGGCGCCTTCAAGCTGACAATCTCGCGAACGATGTGGCCACCAACAACGACATTGTTCAATGATTCCTTTCCTTGCGCAGTTGCGAGTAGGACTACTCCGGAGTCCATGGTGCAGTATTGCCGGACGATGGAAATGATTATCTCGCTGACCTGCCGACTCCTTCCATTCTCGTTGCCAACTTGAAGTTCAGTTTCTACCGGGCATAGCTTGTCAAGGTCATCAAGGATGACCACGGCATTTCCACCAGACCTAGCTCCCCAGGCGGCCGATGCGAACAGCCTGTTCAGCGTCTCCTTGATAGTTGCCACTCGAGTCTCGTCTGTGACTAGCTTGCGGCAGGGAAAGTAGATGGTGTTGAAAAGATATTCAGTACGCAGTTGGTGGGCAAGAAGTTGAGCGCAAACCGACTTTCCAGACCCGAGACCGCCAGTAAGAAGGACCGAAGAATGGTGTGCAAGATGACCTCTGACCTGGTCGACCAGAGCGTCTATTCCTACCAGGTGAGGCGGTTCTGCCGGCAAGGGTTCGCCCTGTTGCCAGCTTTTGAGCAGACTAGAAGGCTTAGAGATCTCCTGTCCTAGTTCTAGCGTTGGTTTCCTTTCGGGAAACATGACCCACGAGACGGAGGCTGGCTGTTGAGTGGGTTCAAATCGTACAATGCCCCCATCCCAACCAGGAACTAGTTCTTTGGGAGGCGGCAACACCATGCCATCGGAGACAGGTCCATCCAAAAGCCCGTTTTTCCGTCCATATATCGCCTTGATCCTTTGAATGGCTTCTTCACGTTCCTGCTTGGATTCGCCACCAAACTTCAGCGCTGCGTTGCTCTGAGGTCCCGCTGTCGAGAAGGGAAGGATCTTGACTGACTTGACCACCTGTTCCTTGGAGTCCAACTTGCCTGATTCTTTGGATTTGAGTGCGGAAGGCTTTGAAGCCTGGCTTGGTGCCCCCTCGAGGCGAACTAGCCCGCCGACTATGCCTTCGACGCCGAGCACTTTGCATAGATCCGTGGAGAGTGCGATATGGCGACTATCGGGGGCGTCCTCCCATGCACCCAGCTTTGCGACAACACGCGTGGCCACTTTCTCCTGCTCTTGCGCCTGTGACATGTCCACCGGCTCCTGCAGGCCAGCAGGCTTCAGAACAGCAATCGAGACCCAGGTGACACCCCTTAAGGCTTTTGTAAGTACGAGGTCTTTATCAACCCAAACTTTGAGGCCTTCGATATCCGCGTCTTCCTCTTCACTGAACCATTCCTGTGCAACGCCTCGGTCAACTCCGCGGAGGAACAACGCGCCCCGGCCGCTGTTGTCCTCTCGGCCGCTTCGTCGTCGCACAGTGCTGGCCGAGCTCTTTCCACTCTTTCTAGATGCACCGCCGACACTGCGACTCTCCCGAGTGGAACTCCGTTCCGTCTTCTGGCGGGTCTTCGGAGCCACAATGACTTCGGCGTCTGGCGATATTTTGACAAAGGGCGACCCAGCGGGAGGGGCAGGAGTAACGGAGGTCACAATGATATTCGCAGTGGTCGTGGGGGACAAATGAAGCGTAAGTGGATGAGGAGAACCAGCTTGAGGGTTCGGCAGTGCGCGTATCTGAGAAAGGAAGTTCAGTTCTAGGAATTGCGCATGTAATTCGATCATTTCCCAATCAACAGGAGTCAGCGGCTCGATGTTGATCGTGTGCGCCTGAGGAGGATCCAGGTGCAGCGCGATGCCGACCTTCTGTCCCTCAGCAAGACCGATGAGTCGGGCAAACGTAGCGTCCACCTCAACGCATTGCACATCCTGATCCCTAGCTGGAGGTGCTCCTCGAGCTCCGCTCAGGCCATCACGGGTGACTACAGGCGCAATTCTGCGCTTGCTCTGCATGCCCGTCCATCCCACGAAGACCGATTTGGGAGGATTGGCATTCTTTGTATCGATTGCCGCGGCTGGCGAAGGTTGACGGTACGAAAGCTCGACCACGACATTTTGCGCAATCTTCGGGAATGTCAGTTTGGTCCATCAGGCTTCGGCATAGGAGCAACTTACCGCATTCGCGTTAACCAGAACTGAAACTAAACTGGAGGGAAGATTGACGAAGCAGTTCTTCAGGGACTGGTTCAGGGCCACTTCAGCCTGCACAACCTGGCCCGCAGGCTTCTTTACGGCTGGTGCCATCGTTATAATCGGATATGCGTGGTGAAGGAGTGAGTGGGAGGCATGTTTCAACTGAATTCACCAAGCTGTCCCGCCGCATGCCGAGGTAGTCGCTACCATCGGCGAAACCGTGCTGGGGGTCGGCTGTAGGCGGTGACGGGCGGCAGAACCTTTGGAAAGACAGGAACGGAACTGGCCAATCAGGGAACTTGCCCTGAACGGCGCGTTCGCGTCGCGTCCCTCCCGTTAGCCAGCCTTCTTGAGAACTTCAATTACCCAAATCCCATCCCCCACCCCAAAGCCCGTACGCCGCCCTTTGCTTTCGCTGCTGCGCACTGAGGAATCATGGCGCTTTTTAACGCTCCAGTGTTGGCGAAATACGACGAGCAAGAAGGTTTGTTGCCCCGCAATCTGTGCCTTCATTTTGCTAACAACATTCGTGTAGACGCCTTTGTCGATTTCCTCAAAAACTTCAAATCTTCCTCAACAGAAGCTGCAGAGCAGCTGGAGGGACTGAATCTGAATGGCGGCGACAATGACGAGTACGATATGGTGGACGACGAAGACGATCCTCCCAACGGCGCGCGGAACTCTCGCTCCAAACTGAAATATATGGAGGTGTTGCAGGATGTCTCAGATCGGATAAAATCAGAGATATGGATAGATTTGAACGACTTGGACTCCTACGAGAAGAGCGCGGTGGATCCTGAGCAAGATCTCAAGCTCGTTGAGTCAATTGAGCGGAATGCCTTCCACTACATTGAGATCCTTTCCAGAGCAGTAGACCGAGCACTGCCTCTTCCAACGCGGGATCCCACCTTCAAAGATGACGTTCTCGATATCATCATGACCCAGCGGTCGAAACGCAACGAAAGGATGCAGGAGATGCAGGGAGAGGACGCACCGCCGCCGTCAGCAATGTTCCCCCCCGCCCTCACGCGAAGATATACCCTTAATCTAAAGCCGAGAATACCCTCTGGCGCGAGCAGCCAGCGCAACATGAAGGCATTGGCTGTACGAAACGTCAAGGGCGAGCATTTGGGTCACCTCATTACTGTTCGTGGCATTGCGACGAGAGTCTCGGACGTCAAGCCGTCCATACTGGTCAATGCGTACTCCTGTGATCGTTGCGGTTCCGAAGTCTTCCAGCCCGTTAATGGAAAGCAGTTCACACCTCTGGTCGAATGCCCCTCCGAAGAGTGCAAGCAGAATAACACCAAAGGCCAGCTTTTCTTGTCTACGAGAGCATCCAAGTTCCTACCGTTCCAGGAGGTCAAGATACAAGAAATGGCTGATCAGGTACCGGTCGGTCACATCCCTAGGCAACTTACCGTCCATTGCCACGGCGCCCTGGTCCGCCAAATCAACCCCGGAGACGTGGTCGATATTGCTGGCATTTTCCTTCCCACACCGTACACAGGCTTCAAGGCCATGCGTGCCGGACTGCTGACGGACACTTATCTGGAGGCGCAATACGTGATGCAGCACAAGAAAGCCTATGATGATATTGTTCTAGCTCAGCCTACACTCCGGAGAATGAACGAGCTGGAGAGTACTGGCCAGCTGTATGAGTACCTTTCCCGATCCATTGCCCCTGAGATCTTCGGTCACGTGGATGTCAAAAAGGCACTCCTGCTCCAACTCATCGGCGGTGTTACCAAGGAGGTTGGCGACGGCATGCGCATTCGTGGCGACATCAACATCTGCCTGATGGGTGACCCTGGTGTTGCCAAATCTCAGCTCCTGAAATACATCACCAAAGTCGCACCTCGCGGAGTCTACACCACCGGCCGAGGAAGTAGCGGCGTTGGTCTCACTGCTGCTGTAATGCGCGATCCGGTGACGGACGAGATGGTACTCGAGGGAGGTGCCCTCGTTCTCGCAGACAATGGCATGTGCTGCATCGATGAGTTCGACAAGATGGACGACGGCGATCGTACCGCTATCCACGAAGTCATGGAGCAGCAGACCATTTCCATTAGCAAAGCGGGCATTACAACAACGCTGAATGCCCGAACTTCGATTCTCGCGGCTGCCAATCCTCTCTATGGCCGCTATAACCCACGTATCTCACCCGTCGAAAATATCAATCTTCCCGCTGCCCTCCTCTCCCGTTTCGACGTCCTCTTCCTCATCCTAGATACCCCTAGCAGAGACTCCGACGAGGAGCTCGCCCGCCACGTCGCCTACGTCCACATGCACAACGCGCACCCCGAAGCGCCCGGCGGTGTCGTCTTCAGCCCCGCCGAAGTAAGACAATGGGTCGCTCGCGCGCGGTCCTTCCGCCCTACGGTGCCCAAGGAGGTCTCGGACTACATGGTCGGAGCCTATGTCCGCATGCGCCAGCAGCAGAAGCGCGACGAAGGCTCCAAGAAGGCCTTCACGCACACCTCGCCCCGTACCCTGCTCGGTGTCCTGCGTCTCTCGCAAGCATTGGCGCGCCTACGCTTCGCGGAGGAAGTCATCAGCGAGGATGTGGACGAGGCGCTCAGGCTTGTGGAAGTGAGCAAGGCGAGTCTGTACGCGGATGAGAATCGCCGAGACGACCACACGCCCAGCAGTAAGATTTATCACCTCATCAAGGGTATGGAGGCGAGTGGGGCGGCGGCTGTGGGAGACGGGTCGAGGGGAGAGTTGGATCTCAGGAGGGTGCGGGAGAGGGTGTTGGCGAAGGGTTTCACGGCGGATCAGTTTGAGCAGGCGATTGAGGAGTATGCTTTGTTGGATGTAAGTATCCTTTGCAATTCGTCTGGGATAATTGGAATGCTAACGCGAATGAACAGGTCTGGCAAACTACGGGCGAAGGGACGAGGTTGGTCTTCATCGAGGCGGGCAACGAGGATGACATGGATGATGAGTATGCTTGAGTCGATGCAGTTGTTCGGTTTCGATGGCGGGATGGTGGATGTAGCCCGGTGTTCAGGACTTCTTGGTTGGGCCGGCGTTTCGGGTTCCTCGATCGAGCGCGTTATGAGATGCATGCGTTCCGTAGCAGATATGTGTTGGTTGGGTATTCGTGCCGTATGCCATTATGATGACTTCCCACTTCCCAGTATTTCCTGATCGCGGAGTCCAGTCCATGTATTTGACTTTCATGTTCACCAATCCCGCCGCCAACCTCATCAGAATTCCAACGTTATCGAGCCGGGCTTCCGCGAGTGAAGGAGGCAATTGTCGCTCCCCCGTCACTTCTGGCTCATCGAGGCAAATCCTTCGAGTCCGGATTTCAGCAAGATCCTCAGTTACCTCCCCCTCATGTCGGGGCTGTAACAAGGCCCACAGGCACACTCAGGCCAACACAGCTTCCCATTGCCCCCATCCATAAAATCAAATGATCCAGTGGCTCAACTCTCTTCCCTTCCTCTACGCTAGCCCTCAGCACCGCAGCAGTTTGGCATGGGTGAATAAAGTACACAGGTCTGTGGGTAACGGGATGATCGGTGATTGTTACGCCTCCGATCACGCCAACAGTTGAGGTTTGGGCTCTAAAGGATACCGGGATAATGTGTGTATACAGAGTCTCCAGGCTTAGGATTGAGAAGGTGGGGTTAGGGGAGAGAAGGGAGAAGTAGAGCGTTGGGAGGGAGTAGGCAGGGGAAAGGATGATGTCGTATTGGATTAGGGATTGGGGGGACCCCACGATGGGACGGAGCTCGGCTTCATCCTCTTCGTCCTCTTCAATCTCGTCCGCTTCGCTACTTGGAGTATCTGGGCTTTGAGAGCCGGGGCTTGATATGGAAAGTTCTTTTTGAATTCTTAGATAGACATCCCCATCTCTGTGGATAATTTCTACCGATACCCAGTCTGAGTGGTTCTTGGATTCGTGCTTTGTGAACAGTTGGACGAGCTGCTCGCAGGCTGTTTCGAATTCTCCCTTCGAAATATGTGGAAACTGGGAGACTGTGGGATTCGCCTCCATCATATGATTAAAAAAAATCGGGAACTGTGGAAAAGGTTGAAATGGTATAAAAGGTGTATACAGGGCAAACTTCCCTCCTCATATAGTCGCGATGTCGAGGTACAGTAAGCTAATTTCAAACGGATAAGCGTTCCCACGAATACCCCCCAGACTCAGATCTCTGTGGGGCCGCGGAAACCCACTGTCGGCGCCGGAAGCTCCAGGCTGCGCTGCCTCAACTTCTCTCTCGCAGAGGAAGCCTGGCCAGAGCACGGTTGGAATCTCCGCACGTCACACTGACTGCCCTCCACCCGCGTTGCTTCTTCCCGTGTCCCCATCTTTCAGTCTATCCTTTGTTACTGCGCGCAATGCCTTTGGCCACCTACGGCCCCTAGTCTTTCTTTCCCAATCTCACGGCAGCTGCGTCGCACCCTCGGATCGCCTCATTCTGGAAAGTCGAACCACCCCCGTCCGTTGCGAAACACCACACCTACAACAATGCCGACGGTCACGGAAAAAAGCCAGCTCAAGCGCGGCCGCGTACGTTGTCCCAACATTGAATGCCTATGCATTCTATCCTTCCCCCCTTCGGACAATTGCGACGCTAACTCCGAGCCCGCAGCAATCCCAAGGCGAGCAGCTCGACTCCAAAAAAGCTCGAAGGTCGGAGCGTCACCAGTCTCCCTCGGAGGACGCCCTCAAGAACGGCCAACTGCCTACCCCCCTCACACACAAGGCATCCAAGTCGACGGATGAGTTCAAGGAGGGTACAATCACGCCGCCCAGTCAGATTTCGAGTGAGCAGACCAAGGATGTGAGGAGTCCGCTGCGGGGGATCGGATCTCCGCCTGGCGATACGCAACCCTTCTCGCAATTCGTGTTCCCCCCGAATAGCAGGTCATATGCGGTAGAGGATGAGGAAGGAGAGGGGGTTTGGGGATACCTGGTCCCGTTCGATGACCCTTCGGGCGATGTGTTGGTTCTCCACCGGCGGAGTCTATGTCCGGTCCCTGGGTCGACGGTTGGCCGTACGACTGGTACAGAGAAAGTTTCCTCGGAGAAGTATAAGAAGGACGAAGAGCAGTATGAAGAGGCAAAAGCGACGAAGGGTGTTCCTGCAGGCGGTTATCTTATTGGAAGACATCCCGAGTGCGGTAAGATGGGAACCACCTCCGATGGTGCTGCTCAGATGCTAATGTGTTGCAAGACCGCGTCATAAAATCCCCCGTCGTCTCGAACCGCCATTGCATACTCTTCTGCGAGAACAAGGGCGGCGACACCATCGCCGTTCTAGAAGATCTGTCGGGCAACGGCACCTTTGTTAACGACTCGCTTGTTGGACGCAACAAGCGCAGGGTGTTGAACGAAGGTGATGAGATTGCCATCCTCGACGAAGCGCGGTTCGTCTTCAGATACCCTCTCAGCCGTAACACGAGCCGGTTCCGCCAGCAATACACCATTCTAGAGCAACTTGGCAAGGGCCACTTTGCGTCGGTATACCTCTGCGTAGAGAAGAGTACCGGGGTACGGTATGCGGTCAAGAAGTTTGAGAAACGTTCAGGACCTGGAGAAAAGTCCAAGGTGGAGGGCTTGCAGCAAGAGATTGCCGTCCTCATGTCGGTTAGTCATCCGGCGTTATTGTGTCTAAAAGACACGTTCGACGAAGAGGATGGCGTTTATCTTGTCTTGGAACTTGCTGCCGAGGGAGAGCTCTTCAACTGGATCATTATGAAGCAGAAGTTGACCGAAGCCGAGGCGAGGAAAGTCTTTGTACAGCTTTTCCAAGCTGTGAAGTATCTGGTAAGTGGTTTGGACGACCACGTTCGATGTTGTTACTCACATTCGTTCTCAGCACGAGCGCAACATTGTGCACCGCGATATCAAACCGGAGAATATACTACTCACGGACAAAGAGTTGCATGTCAAGCTCGCTGACTTCGGTCTTGCCAAGATCATTGGTGAAGAATCCTTCACAACAACACTGTATGTGGATACCTCCATGAGGAATTGAATATGTTCTGACATTTTATAGATGCGGCACACCATCCTGTAAGAGACGCACTGCCTGGCTTAAATGACACACGCTGACCTAGCTAGATGTCGCACCCGAGATCCTAGAAAGTGGTAACCATCGAAGATATACCCGCGCCGTTGACGTATGGTCGTTAGGCGTTGTACTCTACATCTGCCTCTGTGGATTCCCTCCGTTCTCCGACGAGCTCTATAGCCGAGACAACCCGTACACCCTCTCACAACAGATCAAAGCTGGCCGCTTCGACTACCCGTCGCCATATTGGGACTCAGTCGGAGATCCCGCTCTTGATCTGATAGATCGTATGCTGACCGTCGACGTGGACAAACGCATCACCATTGACGAATGCTTGGAACACCCATGGACGACTCAGCGAGACCTGAACCCCGCCGATAGTACCGACGGGCTGACTGGTGCGATCGCCAATCTGGACTTCTCCAAACGCAAGATCCAGCGCGAGAGGACGCTCCTGAGCAGCATCAACGATATCAAGGTGTCAAGGGTGATTCAAGGACCAAGTGGACAACATCCGGTCAAGGTTTGGGAGAAGAACACGGCCAATAAGGCTAAGAAGAAGGGCGCAGTGAAGGAGGAGACACCTTCTCAGGCCCGCGCCCCCGAAGAGTTCATTCAAATGGGTGGTAAGGGAGACCAGCAGCTTTTCGAGACGGCTGATGGGTCGTACTATCCGGCTAAGGATGTGGCCTCGAATGGAAAGTAGAAAGTGGAGAAGAGTTGAAAGGGGTGTGATTTTGTGAATGTGGAAGATTCTGACGATATATGCGCTTGAAGCATATATTCATGTGGTTGTTCTTTTGGTGGGCGTTCATGGCTGGCTGTCAGGAGTCAGGACGCAAAACTACCTACGGAGATTGTTTTCTATGGACGGCGTTCCGAGCGTCGCATATCTGGCGTTACAGTAGATCCTTTTTAATGGCTGTAGCAAGCGTAGTGGACCCCTGGTTTAAGGGAGTTCATAAGTTATAGTAGAATTTCGAAGCATCCTCTGTACTTTGCCCTGAGCTAAAAGGGGCCAATCACGTCACCTTGTTTACAGAATTTGCCCCAAGGTGCAATTTTGCCGTTGGTGTACGTAACAGAGACCGGAAGATGGCAAGATGGCGTGGACGTGTGGCTGAGCAGACAGTCCTCTGATCATGGTTCGATGATCCCCTTTCACGGGAAGGCCTGTACCGGCTCCGCTCAAGTGCTCCAGTCCCAGGGCTGGCAGGGGGTCTTGCGAGCCAAGCAGGGGCGACCGCCGCGGTTGGCCCGTGCCCCTCGATTTTATTAAATGATAGGGAACGAACACCACCAGGGCCGACCGACATTCAGGAGCTTTCCCACCACCTTCCTTCCTTCACCCCTCATTTTTCTCCCTTTTCCTGCCTCCAGGATTCCGGAACCATGGGTCTGATATCCGAAATCGCGGGGCCCTTGAGCCAATTCACTGCGAATGCGTCATGGCCGACGGTGATCGCGGCGGGCTTTGCCTCCTTTCTCGTGCTCGCGGTCGTCCTGAACGTGCTGCAGCAGTTGCTGTGGAAGGACCCGCATGCGCCGCCTATGGTTTTCCACTGGTTCCCGGTCATTGGGAGTACGATCACGTACGGCATGGATCCGTATAAGTTCTTCTTTGCGAACAGGGCGAAGGTATGGCATTCACTACTCTGGAGGGCGCGAATGACGTGACGGGAGGGAGCGCGTTCCTCAGGATTAAGTACTGACAATTGGCAGTATGGCGATGTCTTCACGTTTGTGCTGCTCGGACGCAAGATGACGGTCTGCCTCGATACGAAGGGCAATAACTTCATTCTCAATGGCAAGCTGAAGGATGTGAACGCCGAGGAGATTTACAGCCCGCTTTGCACGCCGGTGTTTGGGAAGGACGTCGTGTACGATTGCCCGAATTCGAAGCTCATGGAGCAGAAGAAGGTGCGTGGTATCACTCCTTAGGAAGCACGGCGGTACTGACTTCTTGCGTAGTTCGTCAAGTTCGGTCTCACGAATGAGGCGCTTCGCTCCTATGTCACGCTCATCACCGCCGAGGTCGAGCATTTCGTCAAAACCCACAAGGATTTCAAGGGCCAGAAGGGAACGTTCAATGTCCCCAAGGTCATGGCTGAGCTCACAATCTACACTGCATCGCGCTCCCTCCAGGGCGAGGAGGTGCGCAACATGTTCGACTCGCGCTTCGCCGAGCTGTACCACGATCTGGATATGGGATTCTCTCCGATCAACTTCATGCTGTCCTGGGCACCGCTTCCCCACAACCGCGCCCGCGACAATGCCAGGGAGTCTATGATCAAGCTGTACTCTTCCATTGTGGAGAAGCGCCGCTCTGGAAAGGTCAAGAAGGAGTCGCACGACATGATCTGGCATCTTATGGACTGCAAGTACAAGGACGGCACTCCGGTTCCTAACCATGAAATCGCCGGCATCATGATCGCGCTCCTTATGGCAGGACAGCACTCTTCCTCCTCCACCATCGCCTGGATTCTCCTCCGCCTCGCCAGCAAGCCCCAAATCGTCGAAGAGCTTCTCGAAGAACAGAAGTCGGTCCTCGGCGAAGACCTCCCCAACCTGACGTACGACGACCTCCAAAAACTACCCCTCCACGCACAAGTCGTCCGAGAGACCCTCCGCCTCCACGCCCCCATCCACTCCATCATGCGCAAAGTCAAGCACCCGCTCGTCGTCGACGGAACCAACTATGTCATCCCCGCCTCTCACACCCTCATGTCTTCCCCCGGTGTCTCCGCCCAAATGTCCGAACACTTCACCAACCCGTCCGTCTGGGACCCTCACCGCTGGGACGCCGGCAAGCTCAACTTCGAGGCCGCCGAGGACGACGAGAAGATCGACTACGGCTGGGGTGTCGTCTCCAAGGGCACGAACTCGCCGTACCTGCCGTTCGGCGCTGGAAGGCATCGGTGCATTGGTGAGCAGTTTGCGTATACGCAGTTGCAGACCATCTTGGTGGCGGTTGTGAGGGAGTTCAAGTTGAGGAATGTGGATGGGAAGGAGGGGGTTGTGGGAACGGATTACTCGAGTCTGTTCTCCAGGCCGTTGGCGCCGGCGATTGTGGAGTGGGAGAGGAGGGAACAGGAGAAATAGAGCTTGGGAGGAGATTTAATAATGGTCTGGTTGGGAACGCGGGCATTCTTTTTGATTCTTGGTTTCTTGCCTGCACGCCTGCGCGGGATTGATCCCCCCTTTTAGTCGGTAGACTTTAGATGTAGATATTCGGGTTGGGATTCTATGCTCTATGTAATATTGAATACGTAATAATGAAAGCAAAACAGAACAAAATGGTCATGATTCTGCAGAAGCACGGCCCCAGCGTGTTCGGTACCTGATACGTGTGAGTGCTTGTGCTTGAGGAGACGTTTGAGACTGCTGTTGATGAGAGTCGCGCGGACGAGCCTTTCTCTCGGGGTGTCGCGTCGGTGACCAAAGAAAGAGATATCTGGTCCCGTAGCCCCGCCTGCCCCACCCATCAAATACATGGCTTCATTGTGACACTCGACCACACCACGTTTTCACTTGTTCTTTCATCGCTGTCGTGACTCTCACTATATAAAATGTACTTCCTCCATTTCAAATAACAAATAAGCGGTTCTATAGTGTAGCGGTCATCACATCGGATTCTGACGTTGAAGATTCCGGGAACCCCGGTTCGATTCCGGGTAGGACCTTCTTTTTTGTCTCTTTTTGCTTTCAACCTGTCTACCTCACCACTGGTTCCTTTTCTTCCTGGGATCGCTTTCTTTTTGCCCCCTCTAGGTCACCATTTTAGTTCTTTTCGCTTTGGGTTTCCCTTTCATTGTTATTGTGTCTTCTGGTAGAGCATTTTACTTGCAAATCATTTGCATAGATGTTGGTGTAGTTCATAATAGGAGAAGGTCGAAGGCGAGAAGATGGGATCAGGAAGCAAGGCAGCAGAAACGAATTGCAATTACAAAGAAACTTGAACTACACTCAGCGGGAAAAGCAAAAGACGCAGGGATAAGAGACAGGTGAGACGACCTGGAGATGAGGGAGACTTTGCTTCATGATTTCTGTACATCTATTTCGTCTTCCAATGCAGAGATACATGCTATTATACACTCTGAAAACATCACCAAACTATACTCATCTCAGCGTCCTATGTCCTGACCCACCTACCTCTTCAAAAGGGATAATCCACACATATCCTACAAATTCCCGCTATCCTCATTTCCGAAGCAATCACACTCGCCTAAACCCTCATCCTCACGCTCGTCCTCTCCAACTCCCCAATGTTCCCCATCCCCGCAAGACTCCACCTCTCACCAACGAACCCCTCATCAATCTTCGCCCTCAACATCCCGCTCTCCGCATAATACTCCATGATCGACCTCGCCTCCTCCTTGCTCAGCCCGCTCAAATGCAGCGTATCCACATTCTTCAGAGCCTCCATGACACGCATATCAACGACCTTGTACGGGTTCCACATGGGCGTTTCCTTGACGCCCGCTTTGCGCGCCTCAGCGCACTGGATGCTGAACTCGAGGGCCGGGTTGGCGGGCGAGTTGGACGCAGACGTCGCTGCTAGGACGATGCCACCGTTCGGCAGGGTTTTCTTGCCGGAGAGGTGATCGACAAAGTGCCGCACCAGCGTCAAATCGAAGGCGTGGATGGGCTGGACGTCCGCGGAGAGATACTCCGAGTTGCGCATGATGTGGCTCAGGCCGTCGAGGGCGAGCATGATGGGCGGGCGGCCCGGCTGGGTGAGTTCGGTCCAGAGGGCGGTGAAGACGGGCCAGGAGGATTCCGGGTCGATGATGCCGGCTTCGAGGAGGTGCTTGATGGTGGCCCCGGCGGGGAGCGGTTGGGGGAGGGAGGGAGAGGTGGTGAGGCGCAGGGACAGGAG